>NW_027019653.1:851780-868241 GCF_013076305.1 Rhopilema esculentum
GGGGGCGCAAGAAAAGAGAGACCCGGTGAGGAGGTACCTCAATACTCTTCTGACCGGTGTGAATCAAAAGGGGCAAAGGGGCGAATGTGCTTTTATCACTAAAGTGCCCTTGAATCAGCTTCTTTTAATGATAAAAGAGAAGTTCATTACGAAAGTCTGACAAATAGGGCAATCTTATCATAACGCAACTTCTTACGGGTCAGCATGTAAGCTAACATTTTCCCAGTTGCTAACGCAAAAGTTTCGAATAATGAGTTACGAAGGAATTAGCAAACTGGGAATTATCTAAAAAATGCCCTTTTATTGGAAGCTGCCCACCTGGTTCTTGTTGGTTCAGATAATATTACTTACTAGTATTTCTTTCGTTTATAGCCTCAACAGGCTTTTTCTTGTCGTGATCGACTCAAGATTCCGATAAGCGTTTGAGAACATCGTATGCAATTTCCCGGTTCTCGGAAATCGTCCGTAATCAATACCTCCGGTGACGTCTCTCCTCTTGCAGCAATATCATTGGTTTCGCTGCGTAGGTAAGTTGAAATTGGGGTTTGGGTGTAATCCCCGCGTCGATTAATGCGATACGCTCCGCATTCTCTCACCGCCAGGAGCATTCTGTAGCATTGGGGAACCTATCAGAAAGGATAAAGTTTATAAGAAATTCTTTCCCACCAAATTGGTTAAACTTCACACTGACATTAAACAGAAAGATATTGCATCAAAATTAATAAATTTAGTTCATTATATTTCATTTACAAGATATGAACTATTTTATTTGTTTTACAGAATATTGCAGTTCCGTGTCATACATGTGGCTCAATGCGTGACAGGCAGAGCTGTCAACTCCTATCGGTGTATAAGAACAGAGAAGGTTTTTAAAGACTCATTGCTAACAAATTCGAAGCCATTGCGCTACGGTGCGAACCCATGCAATCCATAGATAAATGATTCTTATTAACAGTGCCGCACTGTCTGAATATCAATTTTTGGCATGAATCTGCCCCCCCCCCCATTAGGAGTAAACATAAAATTTTCTCATCTGAACTTTTGTAATGTACCCTGACTGTTTATTGCTCCTTCACAGGAGACAGACGTTGATGCTGTTGTCAACTTTGAAACTACGAAAGAGGAGCTTGCTCAAGAAATCCGTGCCACTGCGGAGGAACAAAGAATTGGTAAGTTATATTTATATTGTGTGGAAGTATGCAAACAATTATATGTAATGAGGTCTGGTGACTTGCTATCGGAGAAACACCACGTCTATTTCCTGACCGCGTTTTGATAAAGAGATTCGATATCCAAATGAATGTGAAAATGCGAGGCTGATGACGTCATAATACCAGAGTAGTGCTTATTTCAACAAGGTTGAAAAGAATGGCTCGGCATATATGAGGGACCGTATTTTGATTGCATGAGACAAAACTGGGGTATACCCTTTCAGATGGCCTCGCCTATGATGACGTCATTGTAGTCTTACACATGCTCTCTCTTACCAACTAACCTCCTTTCGTTCAAGTTACCATCCCGTTTAATTCTCAGTTTCGACTACGCCCTACTCACGGGGGCGGTAATTTTATCTGCATGTTACACTACAACACCCACTCTCAATTCTTAAAGTTCAACCCCCATATTTCTAAACACTAGACATCAGCTTCTGTGTTCTTCTTGCTGTTCCAACTAAAAGTTAGATTAGATTTTCGTGTAGGTTTGTTTGTACAGGTCCACCACAATTAAAACATTCATTCATTCCCGAGTCAGTAAAAAATTTGACCTCTTTGAGAATCTAAAGACCGTCATGATTTTCAGTTTCTTTTCATTTTCAAAATAAAGCTTGAAACATTGTTTTTGTTCATCTGATGTTTGTTTTTTCACAAGATTGAAAAATATTTCTTCATCCTATAAAAATTTGTTTTGTTTGCGTATTTTTCCATGATTGTTTTGTAATTGTTTTGTTCAATATTGTTTTGTAATTGTTTTGTTTGTTGACACAAGATCTTTGGTCTTAAAATGATTTGCAAGGCTCAAGAAATCAGCCATTTATAATAAAAAATTGTTTCAAATTTGGCACCTGTTAAAACCAAAAATGTTCTGGTCTGTGATTTCTTCGCTGATGAAAAACGAACGCACCGAGAAACTGAATTTTTATTTTCAATAGAAGTTACTGAGTTTTGTAAAAGAATCACCCCCACTTCTTTATGTGTCGCTGAACCTACATAGCAGGAGTACAACCCCATGTGAGCCACTTAGCAGAGTAAAGCCGATGTGACAAGATCTTATAAGCGCCAACTGCCCGAACCTCAGATGCTGGTGCGCTAAAACCATGACTCAAAGTGCCTGGCGCGCTTGCACTATTATATCTTCTAGTATATTATAGTTTAATTGGTCTGTTTTTTAGGTGCACCCTTAGCGCTACCAACTTTGTATCTCGGGTGCGCCATTGCTGTGCTCTTGCACAGTGGGATGAGAGCTGGGGTTTCCTTTAGTTTAAAACATTAACCTCTCTGCTTTTTGCCAAGTCTGTCCCAAAAGCGACCCACTAGAGACTCTGTTTTCTTTTATTTGCCCACAAGAAACTTGCAAATATTGAATTCAGGTTTCTTCCAGTGTGTTTCTATTTTCCGTATTTTATCTGTTAAAATATATATCATGTTTCCCTTCCGTGTTTGATCTTCACACACCACTGATCTGGTGGCAAACATAAAACACGGAACAGTGAAACCTGAAATTATATATTGTGACATCTGGGATCTTTTCTCCTTTAGTATTTCGTTCAGTTCGTTTTACTGAAGCTTGAGTTTTCAAATACGACATTATCATTCTTCTGCCAACATTACTATCCTTGAACATAAAGAGGTTTTATGACTGAGCACGTAATCTCCGTTGTAACCCCTTGTAACCATTTGTTACTATAACGATTGATCTGGGCTAAATAGACAACTTAAACCTCTCTTAACTTTGAAGGTATGACACGGACTAACATACGGATGAATCAACAGCAAATTTCGTTAGTTCTTAAACCCCCCCCCCCCCCTCCCTCCCTTCCGTTAACATCTTTCTTGCAGTCCAGTATTCCGTGCCCGATTCCAGTTCCGAAGTTTATACCCGCACACAATGAGAATCAGAACACCGCATTAGTCATTTAAAATCAATAAGGGTTTTGTATTTGATTTTCAAAACATTGAGCATCGGACAGGAAACTGCTAAAACCTGTACTTACATACCAGTGCGTGTTGTATGATCTACTGTTCAGTTCGATCCCTGCATTTGTGGACGTACGATCAAGTTTAACGCTGCTCGCAACTGTTACGCGATGCTGTCGACTCGCACGTATGGTATTATGGTTTATGCAAGTCGTGGGTACCTCAATCTTACTGAAATGCCAGGTACGATTTCACTGTGACGTAACAGAAACATGATAGGATGTGTGACTTTTATGCAATTTTATGTTAAAGGGTTTCTTTAAAATATATTCATTATGTCCGAAGAATCCTTTCTGGAACCCATGCCAAGTGGAGTGGTCCTTTTAAAAAAGTACGAGATTTTCCCCCAAAACGAAAGGATTTCTAGAGGATGTACTGAAGTTTTCACTAACGTTGTACGGGATTGTAGATGGGGCGATTTGCCCTTTGTCCCAAATAGAACGATTGGCTTTCTTTGGTTAGTAAACACACTGAGCTTGGCAAATTACATTATTTTATTCGATATAGAATTGCTCCAAGCAACTTGTTATAAAAAGTTAATGAAGTGTCCATTTCGTTCCTGATTGCGTGCTATGACTGCCGTTTTCCGGAAAATATCTGTGAAAATTCAGCGATGAACCTTTTTAGGGTTAACTCTTTCAATCTGTAGGATATCACGAAATAATCTGGGATATTTTGGATAATCCGTGAGCAATTTCCTTTGCGTCGTCCTCGTGGCTAAACCTGTCTGCTGCCTCTTCTTTGAAGCTCACAAGTCTCTACATTTAACCCCCCCCACCCCACTTCTACCTCTGATCCAGGTATGTAGAGCTAGGGGGCTCAGAAAGGCTTGTTAATGCCGATTAAATTGACAGATTTCTACTTTTGCCATTGTTTTTTGCAACATTTTGTGCAAGAGCCCCCCTTGTTATTTTGATAGCGCGACACCACTGCTCGGATCCCAAAACTACTTTCCATTTTATATGCAAGGAGATTTTCATATTATATGACAAACCATAAAGAAAAAGCCGATTGAGTGCGTCAAGGTTCAGCTGTGTATGCATAAGGCCCGATGTTCGATTCGTTAAAATGCATCAACTCTTAATATCGTATGATTCCTTAGAAAAAAATCTCGGTTTTTTAAAGACTGTTAAATCACAGAAATTTATTGCTGCCCGCCCCCACATAGCTCAATTTGGTCCAACCCCTTCATCTAATCTATCCCGTTACCCTTTGGTCCCTTCATATTCATACCTCACTAATCCTTCCCAAGTCGCTCCCCCTTTACTCCTTCGTATATACCTGCTCCTCCTTACACATTTTTGTTGTCGCCATTGCATCAAAGTTTTGGAATTCAAAACACGCTACTTAAAACGAATCACCATTTGCTTAAAAGATTTTTTATTGTATCTGTTAATGGTTATAATTTTGTCAAAGCGTAGGCTTTGGTTAGAAAACGGTCAATAAATCATCTGCACGAACCAATATTGTTTAATGGCTTGAACTGTTTAAAAATCGGCCTAAATTGACGACGTTTCTGTCTGTCTTCTACCGAAACACCCATGACTGTTTGTCTCATGTTCCCTTATGATTCTGAAAGATGCCCCCATTTGACCAAACAGTTCCTGTCTTACTTCCCCTATCAAATCTCGTCCCTCATTTTAAATTCACCCGCTTTCAAATAAGCCCCTTTTCTTAAGAGAAGCTTCTGCCTTCCTGGTCCGTTCATGCGAAAAATTCAGCATTTCTCACCAGCGGCAAAGAACATGACGTCGCTTTAAAATTCACCCGCTTTCAAATAGGCCCCTTTTCATAAGAGAGGTTTCTGCCTTCCTTACCTGTTTATAAGAGAAATTCAGCATTTCACTAGCGGCAGAAAAACATGACATCATCTTTGCTTTTATGTTTTTTCTTACATGCAAAGATTAATTTATAATTTTTCATGAATACGGCATTGAAAATTCCATGGCGATTTGAATTGTGACGTAATTCTCCGAAAATCTCATTGATTTCCTGTTTAAATTCGCACGCCCATCATAATTTTAATTACGAATAATGCATGCTACTTGTTTTCGACAATGCAACTGACCAATTGCTCAATAATGGGTTGTAAAGTTGTCTCTTCCATCTTCATCTTTCCTCGAATTCATGGAAAATCTCATTTTTAGAAGAGTTCTCTCTCCGATTCCTGACAAAACTCCTCTCAGCCAACTGCTATATTTCCATCTGACCGCAAGGGGCACTTTATCCTTGATTTATTTTTTTCTTGATTATAAGTTCTAAGATTTTGAAGAACAGTCTCTATTTTGTTTTATGTTGATTTATGTCTTTGTTGTATCTCTTAATATTTTCTTCATTTCATGCTGTGACGATTCGGAAATGCAAGGTTGATAAATTTTCTTCTAAGCAAAAAGATAATATATCCAAGCAAAAAATTGAATTAGCCGAGTTGCCCCCATTTTACCTCCCCCGGGCAAGTTTCTGCCTCGGATCAGTGCGGATATCTATTTAATACAGGGAATTAGATTTTGATAACGAGGCATCCAGCCACCGTGGGAATCTACGATTTTTTAGCGACTTTAAAAACCTTCCTTTGTTATGGAATACTTATTAATTTGACTTTTAATTTCTCTGGTTTGTAAGTTGAATGGTCTTAAACGTTGTTCCAATTGTCATCGTTTGACACGGGATCGGCCGTGTCAAGGAGTGGAAGTCGCTTGCCAATGGTTTTCTTTTCATCACAAAGCTTTGAGCCTAACTTTAGCATGCTTCTTCTGGTATATGACATTTAGTTTGAATGTCTGCATAGTTACTTGACCCAATTGATCGAAAGTAAAACGACTTTTGGCGTATGACAAACAGATTATCTGCCTCCTTGATAGTCTTTCAATTCATTATACGACCTGTTAAAACTTATAGTCCCCTTATTTGGTGCAGCGGTCGCCTTATTTGGTTTCAGGATCTCATGTGATGTATAGACGTCTAGTCTCCCTGAAAGGTTTTCAAAATTTGGATGTCCTTATTAGGTTCTAGTGCATCCGTATACAGTATAGACATGTCTATATTGGGTATGGTATTAGATAATATCTCCATATTTCTAATCGTGTTTCCTTATTTGGTAGGTTATCCTTTATAATAGGTGCTGTAAGGTCCTTATTTAGAATGGTAATTCCCTTATTAGTTTCTTAAAAGACCTTTTATGGCATGTACAGTATTACCACATCATTGCCCCTATATATGGGGTGATGGTCGTAGCATTCCTGGTCCAGCTCTCCGAACACAGGGCCTAGGTGGTAGGACAGTTACCTGTTCAATTTGAACACAGTCGTAAAATTTACGAACTGGACACTTTCGTAAAAACATTCCAACTGGGCACTTTCGCATAAACCTAGGCGAACATTCAACCTTGACAAATTCTTAAGAGTATTGCAGTTGGAAAAATTCGTATCCCAACTGGACACTTTAACCGGACACTGGAACCGGACAAATTACCAAACTAGACAAATATTCGTTATTATTCCAACTGGACTTATATGTAATTATCTTCCAACTGGACACATTCGTAAAATATTTCCAACTGGACACATTCGTATCTCCATCTCTTCGAAGTTTTAAGGCTGTAATCCGTCTGGCTGTATTGTGGGTTCACTGGACTCTGTCTCGAAACGGGTTAATCTTAAAGCTGTTTTCGAACATCAACTTCGGATTAAGCTGTTCTGAAACCCTTTAATATGGACACAAAGCGATACAATTCCTTCATCCCAAGTTCCTTAATTTGATTACGACATAAGCCCTTAAAAGATCAGGGCTTTATTTTACTCAATGTAGCAACGCCTCGTATACGCAGGCAGTACATCTCATATGTTTCTTGCTTTCACACTACTGTGCCTAGAATTGGCTTGATAATCAGGAATACAACAACGACAGAAGTCTTATAGCTGTTGGTGAATATATTTTTCGATTATTCGTTTCGACAATTCGCGGAATTCGTAAATACGACGCTTGCGCAACGTCGACACGACCTTTCACTTTAAGGAAAGTACAGTTTTGCGATCTTTTGGTTGTCTTCGAATACTTTGTTACGACGTTAGGAAAATATTGGAAATTGATGCGATGGGGTTGTAGCATCATTCAAATTTGTTCCGATTCCCACGATGTCTTGTTACTTGCGTGACCAGAATATACATGATCTCCAATTGTGATTAAATCCAACAGAAGATTTAAAATTCGGAATTCAGCTGAAGTCATTCGTGTATTCGACCGATTTTCACACGTGTTTTTTGCAACGGAAAACGATAGTTTTCATGGGGATGACTTCACACAGTTGCAACTTCCAAACCTGCCTTCTTTTTTGGTGACAAGCAAAACATCGAAGTTGGCAGTGATTCGAAACTAGATTAAACGAAAGTTACTACCAATAATTTTGCAATAGTTACTACCAATTCTGCAAAAGTTTTGTCTTTTTATTCAACAAAAACCCTGCGTGGAATTCGTTGTCAATTGGAATTTGTGTGCCTCAAGATCTTCGCTTGGAGCTTTTGCCAACCATCGGTTTTTGCCATATATTGCCAGGCTGCTGTGACGCAAACTTTGGAGGTCTTTTTATAACAAAAAGTTTGTGTGGAATCACCTTTTATTACTATCGTTTGCAGTGTAGCCGAGTTGGGAGGTCTTTTGGTTCTTGTCCCAGTTAGTTCTTTTGCTTTGTATCTTTACAAAACATTGGTTTTTGCCAAACATTGCAATTCTGTTGAAGTGTTGGCACTTCTTTTGTAAAATTCTGGTTGTGTTGTTACAATCTATCCTTTTTTCTTCTGGAAATCCGTTTTGCCACCTATAAACTTCATTATCCGGAATTTTCACCAATAAAGATCATGGAACACATATAATGTTGTGTTCAGTCAAGATCTGTTAAAATTGTCGCCTACAGAAATTGCAAAAACCAGTTTTCTAAACCTCCACTACGCGTTAATTCCTTTGCCTACAATATGGATGGTTTCCTGAGCTGTTAATAAAAAAGGACCTTATTTTCGCTGGATACATTCACTCAGTACTTGATAGAGATAATTTCTGTGGGATCGGTTCAAAGTGAACATAATCGTCAGCGTTTTGATTTTTGAATGCAAAACTTGGCTCTTTTTGAATCAATTATTTTCAATGGTCTTGCCAGAGTCATAGGTCCAAATTCTGTAGCAATATTCTGCCCGGCCCATGTGCTATGGTGCTGCGCTTGCCCTATTCGTTTACAGTTTGCCTCAGGTCAGAGACTGTTTGTACCTCTGTGTTAATGGACTCCCAAGCGACACGAAAACATTGTTATCTCGAAACTTAAATATGCAGCGCCCTTTAATAAGGTCGTAAATCCCTTGTTTGAGGTTAAAGTAAAAACTTTTCAGATTTTATCCGCTTTTGGACAACATTGTGTACCTCCCTATTCTCAAGTGGATAAATTTGTTGAAATATTGAATGGACATTTTAAGTCTCTAAATGAATGAACTAAGAAGCAATTAACCGAGGATTTAATAACATTTTCAAAAAACACACTACTTAAATCGGGTAATCCATCCACTGAAGCGGAGGTTGAAGCTCGTTCGAGTCTCGTCGTTTCTTGCCGAAAACACAGCCGCTTACTGCTTCTTCAAGTCCTGGAATTATCGAAGGCTTTACTGTTATATTTCATATGAATTACGAACTTCGATGCTGATTTCGACGCTCGATTCCTCTCGAAATTGTTTCGCGTTCGACTGCCATCCAAACATCGTTTTACGTCGCGCTCAAATCGAACCCTTGGCCACATGCTCTGGTGTGTATCGTGGATGAAATTTGCCAACTGCCTCGTGAACTCATTTCACCATAAAGCCATTAATTGATCGCTAGTGGAGCAATTGAGAATTTTTGGTACATCTATGGGTTATTTTGTTGGCGAAATGCGGCAATAAATTGCGATGGTCGTGTTACTCTAATACAAATTAGTTCATTTTTGCGTTTATGTGGATCGTGTGGTTTATACATTGAGTGAAATTGGCGTTTAATATTCGCACCAAACTGGGCCTAAAGTCACTCTCAAGGTGGTCCAATTATTAAAGTTCCAGTCCAGCACGTGACCATTGATTGGCCAATGTGATTTGTGCCTTATTTTCGATTCATCACAAATTTGACTACGGGTGTTGAGTAATCGATTATTCGATCCTGAAATGTGATTATCATGTTGTCCATATGATCGCTGAATCATCTCACAAGAACATTTCAATCGCTTAATCGCTTCATGGTTAATCGCGTTATCGACTAGCGATTATTTACAATCAGAGAGATTCGTCTTTCTCCTGTACTTTGACGTCATCAAGATGGCGGGAAATCCTATTGGGCACATCGTTTCTATAAGTTCTCCTTCACATAAAACAAAACATTGTCATTTCTATTTCCGCCAGGGTAGGTTTTGCCAGTTGCGAAAAATTCATTTAGGATGATCTGTGTGTGCGTGTCAGAGAGAACAATCTTTTGGAGGACGAAAAAGTACTTTCTTTTAATTACTGGAAATTTTTTGCAAAAAAGTGGCTGTTGGTACGAGTGCTTGGGCCAATGTTCTATAATGTGCGGTTTTACCAAACGTGATTTTACAGCTTCGGCTCGAATTATTTTTTTCCTTTTCGCATCAAGGACTGCCAAGTTAAAGGCTTTTGCGCAACCGGCATGCTTTGCGATTATATTTTCAAAAACGGCCTAATATCGTACTGCATGAAAATACAAAACACAGTTAATTTCTCAAGACAGTTGCCGCTAAGCATGCTAGTTGCGCAAGAGCCTTTAATGTGAAATGCTATGATAACTCTTCGTGGTACTTCATATAGAATTCAGATGCCACCAGTCACGTGGTTTTATTAAACATTCGAATTCTGTATTGTCCATACTGTTTGATTGGCAATTAAAATCATATTATTGCGACTCGATAATTACGCTTCTCTCTTACAGTTCAAACAGAGGCACAAGAAAATGCAAACGAGGACTGTGTACACAGAAGGCCAGCTGAGACGCAAGAGGTTTGTTTTTTAAATCAATTTTCAGGAGGTTACGACAGAAAATTTACTTAAAATTATTTAAACTGGGCTTCCTTGAGCTCATTTTGTTTGTAGAGGCGAGCCATGATTTACTGGCGTACGAAGCAAAATCACAGAAGCGGGGGGAGGGATGAAGAGCTAGGTGGCTTGGCCCCACATTATTTTTAAAAATTGAGCTCCTATCAATTCCCCCAAAAAACAAACTTTTAAGCCCCCCTCCCATCAATATTTTACCCCGCGATACCTGGTCATATCTACAAATTTCCAAAGACCCGTTTATTCGTAGTGGCATGATCTTGTCCATTTTATTAAATTGGATCTAAAGTTCTGTTCGATGGTCAACAATTGTCGAGCAGCAATTAATATTTTAAAAAAATGTTTTTGAAAATGAGATGAGAGGTCTTGAGAACATGGATATAAAACCGTTTCATTTTGGTTGGGGGTCCTTAGTTATCAAACTAAATTGTCTTAAACTGCATTAAGCCACTAGCTTTCTACCAAAACTTTTTATAATCAAAATTTGATGGCCGATCAAACAATCTCATATATCAGGTTTCCTGACATACTTCTTAATTTTAAAATGCCACCGTCGAACCTTCGTGCAGATGCGTGTTTAATTCCACGCGGAATTAAATTAGCCGTGAAAACTGATATTTTACAAATACCCCGGTAGACTTTTCGTGAGAAATTTTGCAATCCCAGCTTTGGGGGGTCAATTAATCTCCCTTTTGGAACCCGATAGATTTATAGTAACCAACACAGATTAAAAAGGTATTAAAAAAATCCTTTGTTATATATTCCTTGTCTCTTTTCCGTATTCTATTAGTAATCGGATAAACCATGCTTAGAAACAGGGGGTTATGTAAGTCACCGTGCTTAGAAACAGGGGGCTGTGTAGAGTAAAACAGTCACCGAATGTCGTAGCCATAGAAACCGAGCTGGTTCATAGATATTTGAAATTTGTCGCCAGAGTTATTTTAATTCTTAAAAAACACTTAGCCCACGAGACATGATATGGTTGCTTGCTGATCTCGATTTGTAAGAAAAATGATCACCAATTTTTATTAAAAAACCTGTTCAGAAGTTAGACTTAACAAGGGGGATTCCACTATAAGCATAAAAGCGGGTTATGTCGAAGGAATTGGCCGTTAAGAGGCGTAGCCAGAGGAGTGGCGTAGGGCGTCCCCCTCCAACTAAGGGTTTATTGTCAAAAACAAAGTAACCTCTAGATTCTAATTCTGTCGTCCGCCTAGCTACCCCAGCACCCTTACCCCTCCCCCTCCCCCGATTATGATTTTCCTCGATCAATTTCCGATAATCGAATGTTGTTTCTTTGCCAAATATTTGTTTGTCGTTCAACTCGTGTTATGATTCTCGTGTGACGTCATAGTTCCCAGACTCCCCCCGTCTGTCTAACGTAACGTGACACGGGGACTGTAAACAACGGATGTTCATTTTCCCTGTCTGATGCACCTGTTAAACGCGACGATTTGCTAAAACTTTCATTATGTTGCGAACAGTTTTCAAATGAGATGAAGGAAAACTCAATAATCGTTCTTTGCGCCCAACGAAAGGTTTGATATGCTTTCTATTTATCACAAAATTGGAAATCTTTTTCGAAATCAGATTTTTGTTTAGCGAAATTTTGCTTATTAATCCGGGAAACCTTTGCTCGTTTACTCTGCAAGATAGGTATTTTGGTTAATCGTGTAGTTTTGTCTAGCTTTTGAGCTTGAACTCGTGCAGCGAATGCAAAATATTTTTGTGAGTTTTCCATTGTTTCTACTCATTAAAATGTGTTTTGTAAGCAAGCTCAAGTATCGCGCGATTAAGTTTTATTCAACCTTGAAATTGTAGTGCAGTCTAGGCTGGTTATTAAACTATGTTTTCCCATGGTTACTATCTACCATACTCTCCTTACAACTGCTATCATCAGGAACTTCAGAACTTAATGTTTTGTTTTGACCCAAAAACACCATGCTAACTCTTTGCTATTTATAAAAGTATGTTATGTTTTGCTTAAGGCAATATTATCAACCATACTCTCCTTGAAACTCTCATTAACCAAAGATACCTATAAACTAAACATTGCTGTTCCCTCTAACACCATTTCTACGCTTCGTTACTCCTCAAACTGTTTTGATTTTTTTTCAAAAATGTACTTATAATAAACTACACTCCCTTTACATCCATATGCTTATTTTTTGTTAATGAAACTGTGTTTGTTTTGCTTTTGCTTGTAAAACTGCGTTTTATTGTTGAACTCACCGTATGCATTTTATGTTATTTGACGATAAGAACTGCCCCAAGGCCATTTCGCAATTTTGCATGCCATTCGGGATGACGTCCCCCGTAAACCCCTTCCCCTAAAGCAACTTAAGCAACATAAGAACCATATCAACTTGAGAACTGATGTACAAGGCTGTCATTTTACATGGTAAAAAGAGGGGGTTTAATCGAGGTATTACACCGACAACCCTTTTCTCCTCGCTCCCCCGAACCCCCTTATTCATTAGTGGAAGCGTCCGAATCAAATTTCGAAGCTCGAAATATCCTGGTAATCTACAATATCTTCACTTCAGAAAAAGTCGATGCCCCCGTTTATCAAGCCCCATGTTAATTAAAGTTTGGATTTGGCCATGACTTCTGCAAGCAACAACACAAACCAACCACCCCCTCCCCTCTCCCTCTCCTTTCTCCTATCCCTCTCCTTTCCCCTCTCCCTCTCCTTTCTCCTATCCCTCTCCTTTCCCCTATCCCTCTCCTTTCCCCTATCCCTCTCCTTTCCCCTATCCCTCTCCCTCCCCCTCCTCCTCCCTCCCCTCCTCCCCTCCCCTCCCCTCCCCTTAATAGCAACCCGGTATAAACCCTTCTCTCGTATTAGATCGGATTTCAGTTGCCTTCCATAGTCTCATCCTTTCGCCCTCTCTTCCATAGGAAATAGGCACCTTACATCGAGAACGAGACAAACTGCGGAGCAAGCTAAGGAAAGCTGAGCAGGAGCTAGAGGAATTGAAAGCTGCGAATATTACCGTTAGGGAGGAGCGTGAACAGCTTCGAAAGAAGGTAGTTTGAAATTTAACAGAAATTTGTTATTTGCAAAAGTGATTGTATGTTAAAGGACAAAGTATTGATTCTATGCTTTTATGTATTTTATACGCTTCCTTTCCCATTTAAAACACAGTCTTTTTCTTTACCCACCCTAATCCACTTTCAATAACGGCTCCGTTTTAAACCCAAGGCCCTAGCTGTTAGCCCCTTCTGCAAAACTGCCTTTTTTATACTTTACCTAAATTGCCTCTAAACCTTCCCAAGTAATGGCCCTCTTATATATGTCCTAAACCCATTTTCAGTCTGGAATGGCTTTTGCCTAAAGTTTCCTTTGAATTATCTCTCCATAGATACGCTCACTGCAAGATGCCTTGGAAAGACGCAAAAGTGCCAGCCAGTCCCCTATCCCTTGCCCCTCTCCCACCCCTTCAGCTGGAAGCAATCGTACCAACTCGCTCCCAAGACAACCTCACATGCAGAGCGCAGAATCGAGGCGAACCTCAATTCAAACACAACCATCCGTACATAACTCGAGTTCGTCACCTTTCACCCCTGTTCAGTCAATGAAATTCTCGGGAAGTCCTGCGTCTACGCTGCAGCGGCAAAAGAATAACGCGGGACCGTCAAGCGATTTAGGGTCATCTGTAGGTGATGATATTAAGTCAACGGATTTTACTGATACACTGGTGAGTGACTCTAGTAGCCTGACTATGGAATGACTAAAAATTGCCTGATTATGGAATGACGAATTATTGGTCGTTCCGTCATGTGTCAATCATGTCATGTCTTATCATTTCATGTTGGTCTGATATGCGTTGTTGTGCTATTGGCTTCCAAGTCATTTTGTATCATGTTATATCGTACCATTTCTGTTGTGTCATGTCAGGTTATGTCATGTCATTTTCTGTCAATGTCATGCCATGTCATTTGCTGTCAATGTCATGTCATGTCATGTCATTTTCTGTCAAAGTCATATCATTTATCATGTCATTCCATTTTGTCCCAATGTCACAAACCATTATATATGCTAATATACTTTGTCCCTTGACTTTGAGCTCTATTACCTCTTCTTAAGCTCAATGACCCTTTGCCTCTTATATTTCTAAACATTGCTTATTTTAAATTGACTGTCTTTTGTACTTTTTCACCCATCCAGGAATATTTCGTTGTTAAGAGTAGAGGGTTTTCCTCACAACATTTTCAACTGACTGAGACCCCCTACCCCTACCCCCTTACTCCACTACCCTTACCATCCCTACCCCTTACCCCTCCCCTTACTTCCCTACCTGCCTTATCCCCTCCCCCTTACTCTCCTACCCATTACTACCCTATACCCCCCTTACCCCCTTACTCCCTACCCCTTACAATCTCCCGTACCCTCTACTCTCCTACCTTACTCCCCGTTTACCCATTACTCCCCTACCCCCTTACTCCCTTACCCCACTTTACTCCCCCTACCCCTTACTCCCCTACCCTAAACTCCCTACCACCTTACTCCCCCTACCCCCCACATTTAAGCTTGTTCATTCAGCTGTATAACTTTATTCTTCTGTTTTTCAGACCCGCTGTTTACGAACCCGAATTCCGGAAACGCTTCTCAACTCTTTGATTACCTATAGGAGATTGGATCAGGTCCTTGAATCTCTTCACGGACATTATAGCGCAGAAATCCTCGAGAAAACGCGGGAACTCGAGCTTCAAGTTGAACATTTATCGAGCAAATTGTCGCATTTAAAATCGCAGAACGATCTTTTGCAGTTGTGTCTTGAAGAGAGTAAAGGAAATTGCGAGCGTTTGAGTTTGCTTGTCGCAAAATACGAAAGCAAAGATACGGCGTTAGTTTTGGCGTTACAGAACACGGATCAAATTGTCGAAGCTTACGAAGTTATGTTACAATTGCAAGAAAGCGAACAGGACTTACTTGTTGCGAGTTATCGAAGCAATATGCAGTCGTTTGCGACAGATACAATCAAATCTCTTACGAGCACCAACTCCTCGAAATCTAATGTTTCGGGCGCAAGTTCGCTAACTTCGAATTCTCATTACCAATTGACGTATGGGGATGACCTGCCCGATGATGATGAGGGAATCGCCATGTTCCAGACGTCACAGACAAAACGCAGGGATGCCGAATCACACGCGAAAAACTTACTGCAAAAACTTGATCGTAAATACGAGGCAGCGATAACAGGAAGTCCGTTTCTGAATTTCGATGAAAATTTCGATTTTAATAGCCGTACAAGCACGTTAAGTTCGGCAAATTCTTCAAATTTCGAAACACTGTCGAAAGAGGAGGAATTGCGGTTGAAAGAATACGTCCAATTGCTGAAAACCGAACGAAGCACTGTCGAAACAACGGTTGTCGAACTTGAAAGCGTAACGGACGTACTTGAGATTGTCGATGATTCAAATATCGAAACTGGCGATAAAGGAAGTCTTGATCTCGAAACTGCGGTGTTACTACAAGAATTACAGGCGTTGAAAGAGGAGCGAGCTGAGCTAAAGCATCGAATTTTTATGCTCGATAAAGAACGGAAAGCTCTTGAGTTGAAATTGAACAGTCGAGAAGCTCAAGAGCAAGGCTACATTGCACACATAGAATATTTGAAAAGTGAAGTGAAAGAACAGATGAAGAAACGAAAACAAATATTAAAGGAAGAGCGAAAACTTAGAGGATCGACCCAGGTAAACTTTACAATCCGTAGTTTTTCCCTTCACTACTTTTGGTACTTTGAAATATTAATTAGAACACCTGAACATCTAATTAATTATAATATTATTTCTCAATCCCAGTGACCCCAAAACCGCCCGATTACCCCACAATGCTCTAGCCATCCTTACTTCTGTATCTGTCATTTCTTTAATCCTCTTTTTCTTATTGCCCCCTTCCCTTACCCCATACCAATGTCCCTAAATTGACCCGATTACCCCACAATGCTCTACCCATCCTTAATTCTGTATCTGTCCTTTCTTTTATCCTCTTTTTCTTATTGCCTCATTCTTCCCTTACCCCACCCCCTTTTTTTATCCCACATTATTTTTTGTTTTTATTTTCACCTTTCTTTTGTTGCCTCTTTCCCTCTTACCCCTTCTTCATCTTTGTCTACTCTTTTCTATTTACCACATTCTTTCTTTACTGTTCTCCCTTTTTCTCCACTTTTTCGCTTCCTTGGTTCAGCCCC
>NW_027019653.1:868341-880945 GCF_013076305.1 Rhopilema esculentum
AACTTTATTCTTCTGTTTTTCAGACCCGCTGTCTACGAACCCGAATTCCGGAAACGCTTCTCAACTCTTTGATTACCTATAGGAGATTGGATCAGGTCCTTGAATCTCTTCACGGACATTATAGCGCAGAAATCCTCGAGAAAACGCGGGAACTCGAGCTTCAAGTTGAACATTTATCGAGTAAATTGTCGCATTTAAAATCGCAGAACGATCTTTTGCAGTTGTGTCTTGAAGAGAGTAAAGGAAATTGCGAGCGTTTGAGTTTGCTTGTCGCAAAATACGAAAGCAAAGATACGGCGTTAGTTTTGGCGTTACAGAACACGGATCAAATTGTCGAAGCTTACGAAGTTATGTTACAATTGCAAGAAAGCGAACAGGACTTACTTGTTGCGAGTTATCGAAGCAATATGCAGTCGTTTGCGACAGATACAATCAAATCTCTTACGAGCACCAACTCCTCGAAATCTAATGTTTCGGGGGCAAGTTCGCTAACTTCGAATTCTCATTACCAGTTGACGTATGGGGATGACCTGCCCGATGATGATGAGGGAATCGCCATGTTCCAGACGTCACAGACAAAACGCAGGGATGCCGAATCACACGCGAAAAACTTACTGCAAAAACTTGATCGTAAATACGAGGCAGCGATAACAGGAAGTCCGTTTCTGAATTTCGATGAAAATTTCGATTTTAATAGCCGTACAAGCACGTTAAGTTCGGCAAATTCTTCAAATTTCGAAACACTGTCGAAAGAGGAGGAATTGCGGTTGAAAGAATACGTCCAATTGCTGAAAACCGAACGAAGCACTGTCGAAACAACGGTTGTCGAACTTGAAAGCGTAACGGACGTACTTGAGATTGTCGATGATTCAAATATCGAAACTGGCGATAAAGGAAGTCTTGATCTCGAAACTGCGGTGTTACTACAAGAATTACAGGCGTTGAAAGAGGAGCGAGCTGAGCTAAAGCATCGAATTTTTATGCTCGATAAAGAACGGAAAGCTCTTGAGTTGAAATTGAACAGTCGAGAAGCTCAAGAGCAAGGCTACATTGCACACATAGAATATTTGAAAAGTGAAGTGAAAGAACAGATGAAGAAACGAAAACAAATATTAAAGGAAGAGCGAAAACTTAGAGGATCGACCCAGGTAAACTTTACAATCCGTAGTTTTTCCCTTCACTACTTTTGGTACTTTGAAATATTAATTAGAACACCTGAACATCTAATTAATTATAATATTTTTTCTCAAACCCAGTGACCCCAAAACCGCCCGATTACCCCACAATGCTCTAGCCATCCTTACTTCTGTATCTGTCATTTCTTTCATCCTCTTTTTCTTATTGCCCCCTTCTTCCCTTGCCCCATCCCCTTTTTCTTCTCCAACAATATTTTTTTGTTTTTTTATTTTCACCTTTCTTTTGTTGCCTTTTTCCCTCTTACCCCTTCTTCATCTTTGTCTACTCTTTTCTATTTACCACATTCTTTCTTTACTGTTCTCCCTTTTTCTCCACTTTTTCGCTTCCTTGGTTCAGCCCCCCTCCCTATCCCGTTGTCTTTCTCTTACATCGCCCTTCCCACTTTTCTTCTGTTTTATTCCTTCTCTTTTGTTTAATTCATTGCTTTCTTCTAATATCAACCCCCCCCCCCCCTTATAGCATTTCCTTTTATCAAAACAAGTGAATTAAAATCTATTTAGTAACCTCGATCTTTCTTAATAGGATGACGATGGCCATTCTTCCGCTAGCGGTAATGCGGCAATTGGTTTGCCTGTAAGTGAATTCCGCGCGTCAGAAGAAGACATCCCACAAGACCTACATGAAGCGGCTCGGCGCGAAAAGAAGTTGAAATCAAGGATCCAGGAGTTGGTTGACACTCTAGAAAAATTATCAAAAAATTCGGAAATAAGACATCAGCAGACGGCGGAGTATATCAGCGACTTGAAGCGGGCCAATGGCGCTCTGGTTTCCGCATACGAAAAAGCGAAGAAGCGGCATGCGTCAAGGCTCAAGAAATTTGAGGCCCAGTTGATAACAATGGCTGAAAAACACCAGGAACAGGTACTTTGTGGTTTTTATTCCTTTTTCAATCTCATCTTCTTTTTCTTCGCATTTTTTAATTTGTTTCTTTTTCTTCTAACCAAATTCTTCCTCTTCTTTCTTTTCTTTTTATTTTCTTTCTCCTTCGCTCCCTCTTCCTCCCCTTCTTCCTCCCCTTCTTCCTCCCCTTCTTCCTCCCCTTCTTCCTTCCCTTCTTCCTCTCCTTCTTCCTCCCCTTCTTCCTCCCCTTCTTCCTCCCCTTTTTACTCCCCTCCTTCCTCCCCTTCTTCCTCTCCTTCTCCATCTTCCCCTACATTTTTCTTTTTCCTTTTTTCTCTTTTTTTTCCTCTTCCCTTTCTCCCCCTCCTCCCCCAGTTTCCGCTCTTCCCTTCTTCACCCTCTTCTTTTTTCTCTCCTTTTTCCTCTTCCCTTCCTCCCTCTCCTTTCCCACTTTTCTCTCTTCCCTTCTTCTTCTTCTTCTTTTTTCTCTTCCCTTCCTCCCCCTCCTCCCCTGGTTACCTCTCTTCCTTTTGTCTCCCTCTTCTTTTTTCTCTCCTTTTCCCTCATCCCTTCCTCCCCCTCCTCCCCCGGTTACCTCTCTTCCCTTTATCTCCCACCTCTTTTTTCTCTCCTTTTTTCTCTTCCCTTCCTCCCTCTCCTTTCCCACTTTTCTCTCTTCCCTTCTTCTTCTTCTTCTTTTTTCTCTTCCCTTCCTCCCCCTCCTCCCCTGGTTACCTCTCTTCCTTTTGTCTCCCTCTTCTTTTTTCTCTCCTTTTCCCTCATCCCTTCCTCCCCCTCCTCCCCCGGTTACCTCTCTTCCCTTTATCTCCCTTAATCTCCTCTTCTTTTTCTCTCCTTTTTCCTCTTCCCTTCCTCCCTCTCACCCTTTCCCACTTTTCCTCTACCTCTCTCCCTTCTTCTTCTTTCTTCTTTTTTCTCTTCCCCTTCCTCCCCTCCTCCCCACTTTCCTCTCTTCCTTCTTTACCCTTCTTCTCCCTCTTCTTTTTCCTCTTCCCTTCCTCCCCCTCCTCTCCCACTTTTCTCTCTTCCCTTCTTCTCCCTCTTCTTTTTCCTCTTCCCTTCCTCCCCCTCCTCTCCCACTTTTCTCTCTTCCCTTCTTCTCCCTCTTCTTTTTCCTCTTCCCTTCATCCCCCTCCTCTCCCACTTTTCTCTCTTCCCTTCTTCTTCTTCTTCTTTTTCCTCTTCCCTTCCTCCCCCTCCTCTCCCACTTTTCTTTCTTCCCTTCTTCTCCCTCTTCTTTTTTCTCTTCCCTTCCTCCCCCTCCTCTCCCACTTTTCTCTCTTCCCTTCTTCTTCTTCTCCTTTTTCCTCTTCCCTTCCTCCCCCTCCTCTCCCACTTTTCTCTCTTCCCTTCTTCTTCTTCTTCTTCTTTTTCCTCTTCTCTTCCTCCCTCTCCTTTCCCACTTTTCTCTCTTCCCTTCTTCTTCTTCTTCTTTTTCCTCTTCCCTTCCTCCCCCTCCTCTCCCACTTTTCTTTCTTCCCTTCTTCTCCCTCTTCTTTTTTCTCTTCCCTTCCTCCCCCTCCTCTCCCACTTTTCTCTCTTCCCTTCTTCTTCTTCTCCTTTTTCCTCTTCCCTTCCTCCCCCTCCTCTCCCACTTTTCTCTCTTCCCTTCTTCTTCTTCTTCTTCTTTTTCCTCTTCTCTTCCTCCCTCTCCTTTCCCACTTTTCTCTCTTCCCTTCTTCTTCTTCTTCTTTTTTCTCTTCTTCTTCCTCTTCTTTTCCCTTTCCCCCTTCTCTTTTCTCCCCTTCTTTTACTTTGTCTTGTCCTCTACTTTCTTCGTAAACTTCCTCCTCCTTTCACTTTCTTTCATTTTTCCTTTTTTCTTTTTCTTTCCCTTCTTCTTCCTCATAATATTCTATTTCATCCTTCTCTTTCTCCTCTTTCATTCTCCGTATTCTTCATTGTCAATTCTATCAAATTTCAATCGTATTTAGTCATTTTTACTAAATTCCTTTTAAATTCACAGACAAGAGTTCTCAAAGAGCGAATATCCAAACTTACTGGCGATGACGACAAATCGAAGCCAAGGCGACAAAAGGAATCCTCGCTATGATCAGTTCCTGGAAAGCGCTGCCATTGTTGAAGAATTCTAAGAACTCAACAGGTGCCTTGTCATCGTGTTGTCAATTACTGTTCTCTTAAATTTGTCAGTACTGTGTTCAGAACATGACTGAGAGCAGACTGTTTCTGTCACAAATTTCACTTGTGTTTGGTTTTTCGAATCTTGTGTTTTCAAAGACAAGATCTGAGAACAGATCCGGAATGCGGAAATAAGCTGTTTGCGACCCAGGAAAAAAAGTTTTGGATTTATTATTGCTTGGAAGACATGCAATATTGGTGGTGAAAACATATCTGGCTCCAGACATCGCTATAGCGGAAGCAAATGGAATAGAACACAAATCACGTGGTTACAGATTTTTGTTTTTGGGTGTAAGCTATAAGCCGATCTCCAGCCGGAACCGGAAATGAAGTATCGCTTGGTATTTCTTGGAATTTTCAAACATTTCTCAGAATAGAGATTACAAAGAATCATTCGTTGCTTACGTCATAACAACAAGATTGCCGATTAAACAATAGCAAAAACCAGAGCTTTTGCAGTGTATAGAAACTAACTTTTTCCTCTTAGTGTGTTGTTATCCTTAACTCAAGAACAATGGAGTTTAAAAACCTCGATGAAATTTATACTCATAAAGTATAGGCAATAGTTTTTATTGATAAGTTTTCAATCGAAACCAAATTTTAAATTGACCGGACGTTTCTTGGAACCTCCCAGTAATTTTATGCTGGCATCTTTTTGATAATTTACTAATACAAAGATCAGTTATGATTCATGTCAATCAGTCTTATCAATTTTCTCTCTTTCTTCCGTGCGTTTGCCTTTGCCCCCACCCCCTGTAAGCCTATCTTCCTCGCCCCCCCATATGTATAATAAAAGTTTTGCCATTGATAAAATGCCCTTGGGCTGCTATCAAATTATCGAAAAACACTCTTTTACTTTATTCAAAGTGATTCTTGTCGCAAAAAAAGGTTTTTTACAAAGATATACTTCGAGACAGGTTAGTTTTCATAAAAAAATGACGCTATATTTAAAAGAATTCTAAGGTCTTTTGGAAATATTTATTTTCTTGAACTTCTTGAAAAGCTTTAATATGCATTCTAAAGCCATCATATACCTTTTAACTAAAACCAGTTTTTACCCGTTAAAAATAGAAAAAGATTTAAAACTTGACCCCTATAAAAAATCACTATTTTTGAAAAAAGGCCTTCTTTTCCAAATCAAGATTAATTACGGTTTTATCTGATCATACTAAAGCAAACTAACCAGATTTTAGAGGAAAAAAAATGCAAAAATTTTCGACGATTTTTCCAAGGCTATAGCCTTACTTTTTTATCGAAAAATCATCCCCATAAAAAGTCGCTAATTTTTTGAAAAAACGCTTTTCTTTTCCAAACCAAGATTAATTACGGTTTTGTCTGATCATACTAAAGCAAACTAATCGGTTTTTAGAGGAAACAAATTTCAAAGATTTTCGACGTTTTTTCCAAGGCTATAGCCTTACTTTTTTATCGAAAAATCACCGCCATAAAAAGTAGCTAATTTTTTAAAAAAAACCCTTTTCTTTTCCAAACCAAGATTGATTACGGTTTTATGTGATCATACTAAAGCAAACTAATCGGTTTTTAGAGGAAACAAATTTCAAAGATTTTCGACGTTTTTTCCAAGCCTATAGCCTTACTTTTTTATCGAAAAATCACCCCCATAAAAAGTCGCTAATTTTTTGAAAAAACGCTTTTCTTTTCCGAACCAAGATTGATTACGGTTTTATCTGATCATACTAAAGCAAACTAATCGGTTTTTAGAGGAAACAAATTTCAAAGATTTTCGATGTTTTTTCCAAGGCTATAGCCTTACTTTTTTATCGAAAAATCACCCCCATAAAAAGTCGCTAATTTTTTAAAAAAACGCTTTTCTTTTCCGAACCAAGATTGAATACGGTTTTATCTGATCATACTTAAGCAAACTAATCAGTTTTTAGAGCAAAAAAATTTCAAAGATTTTCGACGATTTTTCCAAGGCTATAGCCTTACTTTTTTATCGAAAAATCACCCCATAAAAAGTAGCTAATTTTTTGAAAAAACCCTTTTCTTTTCCAAACCAAGATTGATTACGGTTTTATGTGATCATACTAAAGCAAACTAACGGTTTTTAGAGGAAAAAATAAAATTTTCGACGTTTTTTCCAAGCCTATAGCCTTACTTTTTTATCGAAAAATCACCCCCATAAAAAGTCGCTAATTTTTTGAAAAAACGCTTTTCTTTTCCGAACCAAGATTGAATACGGTTTTATCTGATCATACTTAAGCAAACTAATCAGTTTTTAGAGCAAAAAAATTTCAAAGATTTTCGACGATTTTTCCAAGGCTATAGCCTTACTTTTTTATCGAAAAATCACCCTAATAAAAAGTCGCTAATTTTTTGAAAAAACGCTTTTCTTTTCCAAACCAAGATTAATTACGGTTTTATCTGATCATACTAAAGCAAACTAACCGGTTTTTAGAGCAAAAAAATTTCAAAGATTTTCGACGATTTTTCCAAGGCTATAGCCTTACTTTTTTATCGAAAAATCACCCACATAAAAGTCGCTAATTTTTTGAAAAAACGCTTTTCTTTTCCAAACCAAGATTAATTACGGTTTTATCTGATCATACTAAAGCAAACTAACCGGTTTTTAGAGCAAAAAAATTTCAAAGATTTTCGACGATTTTTCCAAGGCTATAGCCTTACTTTTTTATCGAAAAATCACCCCATAAAAAGTCGCTAATTTTTTGAAAAAACGCTTTTCTTTTCCAAACCAAGATTAATTACGGTTTTATCTGATCATACTAAAGCAAACTAATCAGTTTTTAGAGAAAAAAAATTGCAAAAATTTTCGACGATTTTTCCAAGGCTATAGCCTTACTTTTTTATCGAAAAATCACCCCATAAAAAGTCGCTAATTTTTTGAAAAAACGCTTTTCTTTTCCAAACCAAGATTGAATACGGTTTTATCTGATCATACTAAAGCAAACTAATCAGTTTTTAGAGCAAAAAAATTTCAAAGATTTTCGACGATTTTTCCAAGGCTATAGCCTTACTTTTTTATCGAAAAATCATCCCCATAAAAAGTCGCTAATTTTTTGAAAAAACGCTTTTCTTTTCCAAACCAAGATTGAATACGGTTTTATCTGATCATACTAAAGCAAACTAACCGGTTTTTAGAGCAAAAAAATTTCAAAGATTTTCGACGATTTTTCCAAGGCTATAGCCTTACTTTTTTATCGAAAAATCACCCTAATAAAAAGTCGCTAATTTTTTGAAAAAACGCTTTTCTTTTCCAAACCAAGATTAATTACGGTTTTATCTGATCATACTAAAGCAAACTAACCGGTTTTAGAGCAAAAAAATTGCAAAAATTTTCGACGATTTTTCCAAGGCTATAGCCTTACTTTTTTATCAAAAATTCATCCCTCATAAAAAGTCGCTAATTTTTTGAAAAAACGCTTTTCTTTTCCAAACCAAGATTAATTACGGTTTATCTGATCATACTAAAGCAAACTAACCGGTTTTTAGAGCAAAAAAAGTTCAAAGATTTTCGACGATTTTTCCAAGGCTATAGCCTTACTTTTTTATCGAAAAATCACCCTCATAAAAAGTCGCTAATTTTTTGAAAAAACGCTTTTCTTTTCCAAACCAAGATTAATTACGGTTTTATCTGATCATACTAAAGCAAACTAACCAGTTTTTAGAGGAAAAAAAATTCAAAAATTTTCGACGATTTTTCCAAGGCTATAGCCTTACTTTTTTATCGAAAAATCACCCCCATAAAAAGTCGCTAATTTTTTGAAAAAACGCTTTTCTTTTCCAAACCAAGATTGAATACGGTTTTATCTGATCATACTAAAGCAAACTAACCGGTTTGTAGAGCAAAAAAATTTCAAAGATTTTCGACGATTTTTCCAAGGCTATAGCCTTACTTTTTTATCAAAAAATCACCCTCATAAAAAGTCGCTAATTTTTTGAAAAAACGCTTTTCTTTTCCGAACCAAGATTGAATACGGTTTTATCTGATCATACTAAATCAAACTAATCGGTTTTTAGAGGAAAAAAATTACAAAGATTTTCGACGATTTTTCCAAGGCTATAGCCTTACTTTTTTATCGAAAAATCACCCCCATAAAAAGTCACTAATTTTTTGAAAAAACGCTTTTCTTTTCCGAACCAAGATTGAATACGGTTTTATCTGATCATACTAAAGCAAACTAATCAGTTTTTAGAGCAAAAAAATTTCAAAGATTTTCGACGATTTTTCCAAGGCTATAGCCTTACTTTTTTATCGAAAAGTCACCCCCATATAAAGTCGCTAATTTTTTGAAAAAACGCTTTTCTTTTCCGAACCAAGATTGAATACGGTTTTATCTGGTCATACGAAAGGAAACTAATCAGGTTTTAGAGCAAAAAAATTTCAAAGATTTTCGACGATTTTTCCAAGGCTATAGCGTTACTTTTTTATCAAAAATTCACCCCTCTAAAAAGTCGCAAATTTTTTGAAAAAACGCTTTCTTTTCCGAACCAAGATTGAATACGGTTTTATCTGGTCATACTAAAGCAAACTAACCAGTTTTTAGAGGAAAAAAATTGAAATAATTTTCGCCGTTTTTTCCAAGGCTATAGGCTTACTTTTTTATCGAAAAATCAACCCCATAAAAAGTCCCTAATTCTTTGAAAAAACGCTTTTCATTTTAAAACAAGATGAATTACGGTTTTATTTGGCCGTACTAAAGCAAACTAATCTGGTTTTAGGGGGAAACAAATTTCCAAAATTTTCGACGACTTTTCCAAGGCTATAACCTTACTTTTTTATCAAAAATTCATCCCCATAAAAAGACGCTAATTTTTTTCAAAAAACGTATTCTTTTCCAAACCAAGATTAATTACGGTATTATCTGATCATACTAAAGCAAACTAATCAGTTTTTAGAGCAAAAAAATTTCAAAGATTTTCGACGATTTCTTCAAGGCTATAGCCTTACTTTTTTATCAAAAAATTGCTTTCATAAAAAGTCGCTATTTTTTTGAAAAAACGCTTTTCTTTTCCGAACCAAGAGTAACTACGGTTTTATCTGATCACACTAAAGCAAACTAATCAGTTTTCAGAGGAAAAATAAGTTCTTTGGATGATGGGGCAAAAAACATAAAGAACCTGCCACACAAGGTTCTCCTGGAAAACGTCTTAGAATTAAATATTAAACATATGAGCCCAAATGTGAATTATTAATGTTTTTCTGAAATGATTTTCAAATATCAAGGGTCCTTTGATAAACACAAAAGACAAACCTGATCTCTAGAGCTCTCTTAAGAGATTTTATATTTTGCACCATACACAGAGCCCGCGCTATAGGGGGGCCGGGATGGCCATGTAAGTAGTTTTAAAGCTGCAGTAAAAGGGATAATTAGCCTTTGGCCATTACTTTTCTAGCCTTGCCCCCCCTCCACTTTCAATTTCGTAGGAGGGGGCAAGGCTAGAAAAAGGGTTATATGTTATCTATTCTCATTGGGAAAACGACACGACATTCAAACAAACACTTTCTTGTTGGATTCATGCCTGACAGAACAGGAAACTCAATTTAACCCCCGTCATCGACTGGGACGAGGATCAGCCAATTAGTTTTGTGCATTTTTTGTTTTCTCAGAACCCAAACAAAGTTCACAGTTCATGATGTCGTAAGAAAATATTTAAGAATTTATTGATTTCGTACGGAAAATCTGAAAGAACACAATAAAATACCTCTTGGTGTGAAATCAGCTGAATGTTTTTTAAGATACGGTTATACACACTCTTCTTTTATAAGAACCAATAAACTTGAGTTCAGGCTGACTGTTCTCAATTGTTTTGAAAATCTGAGGCTGGACTGTTCTTTATCTATTGTTATATTATATTTGTAGGGTGTAAGAAATGCAATTGCTAGCTTTTTCGCTCCAGGGTGAGCGAGACAAGCTTTATTTTGTTCAAAACGCACACACACAGCTAAAAGCCCTCGTTCTTTGAGATAAAACGTTGTTTAAAATTACATTTTACAATACTTCAGCCTCAGCTTAATCTAAATTTGTTTTCAACCTTTGATAAATTTGGAGGCTCTGTTCATATAAAATTGTTCTTATAAGAAAGAAAAAACCGTTTCCATGTCAATGGTTGCAATCCAAGAGATATCTACTATAGTTATACCAGTTATAATAAATTTAGTACACTATTATGAGGGGCAGTCTTGTGACGAATCGGCCTTAGATTTAGGAACTTAATTCTCTTCGTCCTTTTCTCATGGCAAGTGATCTGGTATATGTCGAAAGAACTGCTGTTCTGAGACCCAGTGCCATTATGTGGATGTTGTGCCAAAATAAGCCTCAGCATAGCGTGTGTAGAGTAGGAAAGGGAAACACTCTAAGAAGTCAAGCATTGTAGAATTTGAAGAAATTGGAATTGGACCTCCATAAATTTTGCCGTCTCAACTGTCAATTCTTTTTTAAGGGATGATTTGGAAGAAAAAATTTTTACACGCGGAAAATCGTTAATAAATGAAACTACTGTCGGTGCATGTTCAACGGGAGCATGCTCAAAGGAGCCCGTCCCCCGGATATTGGCGTAAAGACAGGTTGTGTGTGGGTGTGATTTTGAGTCCGCGTAAGTATTTGCTTTTTTATGATGTGGGTTGGGTTACTGAGATGGTCGCTGTATTTTTTTGGTCTTTTTGTTGGATTCCTAGGTGGTTTTTGTTGTGTTTGCGAGAGGTTCGCGGATAGTATGAGAAGTTTGGGTATGTAGCTGTGTTATGGGATTACACCGTATTATGACGGCATGTATAGTGGGTGGTAACAGGAAACGGAGACTGTTGAGAAGTGACTTCTAATTTTCAGGGGGTTGGGATATCGTAGCAAAATCTATTGAGGTGAAATAGATTGGGTGAATGTTTCGTAACTACCAGGGGTATTTATCAGGCTGTTAGCAGGGTTCCTTCGCATTGTTAATATATGGATTTAATGTACCGAGTCATAGCAGATTAGTGGCCAAGAATATGAAACTCTATTACAAACAAGAATTAAGTACTCGCCCTAAATAAAATTCAAGAAAAAAATCTGTGCTCGTTAGCGCTGTGCTCCAACCCCTATTATGGAACAGTAGAGGGGTTCTGGAACATAGGCTAAATAATACGTATGCAACATCGGTATATGTGTCAGGGTTGCACCAGAAATCTCGACAGAGGGGTTGAGCTTCACGACAAGGGGGCTAGAAATGACCAAAATATTGCAATTTTTGTGTAACGGTTTATTCTTTGTCAAATTTAACTTCCGAAAATAACCGCCAAATATTCCTCCGACTATGGGGGGGCTATGAAAGAGTGCGCCCTCAGCTCACCCCCCTTCCGACGGAGGGGTTGTAGCCCCCTTGAGCGCCTCCCTCTGGCGCCACCACTGGTTATATCTATTTAACACAATTAGCGGTGATTAATTAGAAATTAGTTGGTTTTAATTAGGGCTTGCAGTATGCAGTAGCTAGAATATTTCTCGTTATCTATCTTATTATATTATATCACCAGTTTTTATAAGAAACTGGCTAATAAGAAACGAGTACTTTGGACAGTGAGAAAAAAAACTTAAGAAATACTTCAGTGCTCTTGGTGGCAAGGGTTTGATATTGTGTGTCAGTAGGGTGAAGCAAAAAACATAATAGAAGAAAACTATGAAATCGTAATAAAACCTGACGGAACATACGGAAAATTTTGGTAAAGAGCTCCAAAACATTATTGCCACTGTGGCCTAGAACTAAACACACGAGGGAATTAGAATAAATAGTCTTTCCCCACATTCCAAGATACAGCCATCAGAACGGAAGCGAGATCTCTTTGACGTGAAAAAAAGGTCAATGAAACATTTCGAAGGCCTTTTGGGATAGATCATAGACAGAAATGTTTGGCGGGACATGACCGCGTCGGTGCGGGGAACTTGCTAGTTCCGTTGCTGCGTAAAGGCGTTGAAGACTGGAGATCGGATTTTTTGAAATGACGTTATTGGCTTAGAGGTTATGCCATCTTTTAGGCGAATAGTTGGATCTAGTTTTAGCAAACGTGATAGGGCGAAACGCCTGAACGTGAACGAGACGTAACGAACGAACGAACGAACGAACGTTAACGAACGAACGAACGGAATCCGATCGTAACGGAGACGAACGACGAACGAAGGATACGAAGAACGAACCGAAAGAAAAAGTATATAACCGAATTGGTACAAACGAACGAACGATTGCAAGGCTAGATAAAAGGGCAAAACTGTTTCTATTCCTCAGTGGGAAAAACACACTACCATTCAAACGAAACACTTTCTTGTGATTCCATGCCTGACAGTACCAAGGAAAACTCAATTTAGACCCGCCGCTCATCGACTGGGACGGAGGATCAGCCAATTAGTTTTGTGCATTTTTTTTTTCTCAGAACCAATACAAAGTTCACAGTTCATGT
>NW_027019653.1:881045-898315 GCF_013076305.1 Rhopilema esculentum
GATCATACTAAAGCAAACTAATCAGGTTTTTAGGCAAAAAAATTTCAAAGATTTTCGACGATTTTTCCAAGGCTATAGCCTTACTTTTTTATCGAAAAATCACCCCCATAAAAAGTCGCTAATTTTTTGAAAAAAATGCTTTTCTTTTCCAAACCAAGCTTGAATACGGTTTTATCTGATCATACTAAAGCAAACTAATCAGGTTTTTAGGCAAAAAAATTTCAAAGATTTTCGACGATTTTTCCAAGGCCATAGCCTTACTTTTTTATCGAAAAATCACCCCCATAAAAAGTCGCTAATTTTTTGAAAAAACGCTTTTCTTTTCCAAACCAAGCTTGAATACGGTTTTATCTGATCATACTAAAGCAAACTAATCAGGTTTTTAGGCAAAAAAATTTCAAAGATTTTCGACGATTTTTCCAAGGCTATAGCCTTACTATTTTATCGAAAAATCACCCTCATAAAAAGTCGCTAATTTTTTGAAAAAACGCTTTTCTTTTCCAAACCAAGATTAAATACGGCTTTATCTGATCATACTAAAGCAAACTAATCAGTTTTTAGAGAAAAAAAATTTCAAAGATTTTCGACGATTTTTCCAAGGCTATAGCCTTACTTTTTTATAGAAAAATCACCCCCATAAAAAGTCGCTAATTTTTTGAAAAAACGCTTTTCTTTTCCAAACCAAGAATGAATACGGTCTTATCTGATCATACTAAAGCAAACTAATCAGTTTTTAGAGCAAAAAAATTTCAAAGATTTTCGACGATTTTTCCAAGGCCATAGCCTTACTTTTTTATCGAAAAATCACCCCTATAAAAAGTCGCTAATTTTTTGAAAAAACGCTTTTCTTTTCCAAACCAAGATTGAATACGGTTTTATCTGATCATACTAAAGCAAACTAATCAGGTTTTAGAGCAAATAAAGTTCAAAGATTTTCGACGATTTTTCCAAGGCTATAGCCTTACTTTTTTATCGAAAAAACACCCCTATAAAAAGTCGCTAATTTTTTGAAAAAACGCATTTCTTTTCCGAACCAAGATTGAATACGGTCTTATCTGATCATACTAAAGCAAACTAATCAGTTTTTAGAGTAAAAAAATTTCAAAGATTTTCGACGATTTTTCCAAGGCTAAAGCCTTACTTTTTTATCAAAAAATCACCCTCATAAAAAGTCGCTAATTTTTTGAAAAAACGCTTTTCTTTTCCAAACCAAGATTAATTACGGTTTTATCTGATCATACTAAAGCAAACTAATCAGGTTTTTAGGCAAAAAAATTTCAAAGATTTTCGACGATTTTTCCAAGGCTATAGCCTTACTTTTTTATCGAAAAATCACCCCCATAAAAAGTCGCTAATTTTTTGAAAAAACGCTTTTCTTTTCCAAACCAAGCTTGAATACGGTTTTATCTGATCATACTAAAGCAAACTAATCAGGTTTTTAGGCAAAAAAATTTCAAAGATTTTCGACGATTTTTCCAAGGCCATAGCCTTACTTTTTTATCGAAAAATCAGCCCCATAAAAAGTCGCTAATTTTTTGAAAAAACGCTTTTCTTTTCCAAACCAAGCTTGAATACGGTTTTATCTGATCATACTAAAGCAAACTAATCAGGTTTTTAGGCAAAAAAATTTCAAGATTTTCGACGATTTTTCCAAGGCTATAGCCTTACTTTTTTATCGAAAAATCACCCTCATAAAAAGTCGCTAATTTTTTGAAAAAACGCTTTTCTTTTCCAAACCAAGAATGAATACGGTCTTATCTGATCATACTAAAGCAAACTAATCAGTTTTTAGAGCAAATAAAGTTCAAAGATTTTCGACGATTTTTCCAAGGCTATAGCCTTACTTTTTTATCGAAAAAACACCCCTATAAAAAGTCGCTAATTTTTTGAAAAAAACGCATTTCTTTTCTGAACCAAGATTGAATACGGTCTTATCTGATCATACTAAAGCAAACTAATCAGTTTTTAGAGCAAAAAAATTGCAAAGATTTTCGACGATTTTTCCAAGGCTATAGCCTTACTTTTTTGTAAAAAATTCACCCCTCTAAAAAGTCGCATTTCTTTTGAGAAAAGAACTTTCATTTCCAAACCAAGATTAAATACGGTTTCATATGATCATAATAAAGCAAACTAATCAGTTTTTAGAGGAAAAATAAGTTCTTTGGATGATGAGGCAAAAAACATAAAGAACCTGCCACACAAGGTTCTCCTGGAAAACGTCCTAGAATTAAATATTAAACATATGAGCCCAATGTGAATTATTAATGTTTTTCTGAAATGATTTTCAAATATCAAGGGTCCTTTGATAAACACAAAAGACAAACCTGATCTCTAGAGCTCTCTTAAGAGATTTTATATTTTGCATCCTACACAGAGCCCGCGCTATAGGGGGGCCGGGATGGCCATGTAAGTAGTTTTAAAGCTGCAGTAAAAGGGATAATTAGCCTTTGGCCATTACTTTTTCTAGCCTTGCCCCCCCCCCCCACTTTCAATTTCGTGGGAGGGGGCAAGGCTAGAAAAAGGGTTATCTGTTATCTATTCTCAGTGGGAAAACGACACGACATTCAAACAAACACTTTCTTGTTGGATTCATGCCTGACAGAACAGGAAACTCAATTTAACCCCCGTCATTGACTGGGACGAGGATCAGCCAATTAGTTTTGTGCATTTTTTGTTTTCTCAGAACCCAAACAAAGTTCACAGTTCATGATGTCGTAAGAAAATATTTAAGAATTTATTGATTTTGTACGGAAAATCTGAAAGAACACAATAAAATACCTCTTGGTGTGAAATCAGCTGAATGTTTTTTAAGATACGGTTATACACACTCTTCTTTTATAAGAACCAATAAACTTGAGTTCAGGCTGACTGTTCTCAATTGTTTTGAAAATCTGAGGCTGGACTGTTCTTTATCTATTGTTATATTATATTTGTAGGGTGTAAGAAATGCAATTGCTAGCTTTTTCGCTCCAGGGTGAGCGAGACAAGCTTTATTTTGTTCAAAACGCACACACACAGCTAAAAGCCCTCGTTCTTTGAGATAAAACGTTGTTTAAAATTACATTTTACAATATTTCAGCCTCAGCTTAATCTAAATTTGTTTTCAACCTTTGATAAATGTGGAGGCTCTGTTCATATAAAATTGTTCTTATAAGAAAGAAAAAACCGTTTCCATGTCAATGGTTGCAATCCAAAGAGCCAAAATATCTTACCTAAGTTATACCTAAGTTATAATAAATTTAGTACACTATTATGAAGGGTGCAGTTTGACAATCGGCCTTAATTTAGACTTAATTTCTCTTGCCTTTCTCATTGCAATGACATGGATATGTCGGAAAAACTGCTTTCTTGAACCCAGTGCCATATGTGGATGTGTGGCCAAAATAAGCTCAGCATAGCGGTGGTAAGAGGAAAGGGAAAACTCTAACAAGTCAAGCTTTGATTTGAGAAATTGGAATGGACCCTCCATACATTTTTTCGTCTACACTGTTAATTTTTTTTAAGGGAACTAATTTGAAGGAAAAATTTAACGCAAAGATGGGTCTTAATAAATGAAACTCTGTCGGTGCATGTTCAACGGGAGCATGCTCAAAGGAGCCCTCCCCCGGATATTGGCTAACAGACAGAACAGAAAGGAGACTTGATACTCTAATCAGGGGGTTGGGATATCGTAGCAAAATCTATTGAGTGACAATAGATTGGGGTGATGTTGTAACTACCAGGGGGTATTTATAGGCTGTAGCAGGGTTCTTCGCATGTTATATATGGATTTAATACCGTATCATACAGATGTGGCCAAATATGAAACTCTATTACAAACAAGATTAAGTACTCCCCTAAAAATTCAAGAAAAAAATCTGTGCTCGTTAGCCTGTGCTCCAGACCCCTATTTTGAAAGTAGATGGGTCTGGAACACAGGCTAAGAATACGTATGCAACATCGGTTATGTTCAGAGGTGGCACCAGAAATCTTTCGACAGGGGGGTTTGAGCTTCCGACAACGGGGCTAAAATGACCAAAATATGCAATTTTTGTACGTTACTTTGTCAAATTTACTCCGACAATAACCCAAATTTCCTCCGATAGGGGGGCTAGATGCTTCCGACGGAGGGGTTGTAGCCCCCCTAGCCCTCCCCTGGCGCCACCACTGGTTATATTTTATTTACATTAGCGTGATTAATAGAAATTAGTTGGTTTTAATTAGCTTGAGTATGCAGAGCTAGAAATTCTACAAATTTTAAATACACTCATTTTTTTATAAGAAACTGGCTACAAGAAACGAGTACTGGACAGTCAGAAAAAAACTAAGAAACTTCAGTGCTCGAAGCAAAAAAATAAAGAAACTATTAAATCGTAGTAAAACTAAGTACAACGAAATTTCGTAAAATCCAAGAACATTATTGCCCTGTTGGCCTAGAATTAAAAACACGAGGGATAAAAATATACTTCCCACATCCAAATACAGCATCAGAACGGAAGCGAATCTCTTGACGTGAAAAAAAGGTCATGAACATTTCATAACATCATTCATGACTTTTGTTCCCATAACCTGAAAGAGCATCATGAAATACCTCTAAATCTGCAAAATGAGTTAAAGGTATTACGAATTGGCTGAGATATGTCCAGATGAGCACAAGCTCTTGCCCCATCAAACCTCTGTAATTTGGTCTCAGTTAAAAACTTTATGAGCTGAGCCAAAATAACAGTTATCCCTTAGAAACTTCAAATCTTCTTTTGGCTAAAGCTGACCCAATTTTTGACAAATCTAACTGATTTTGCAGATATGGGAGTATTCTATGTTGTTCTTTTATGTTATGTGGTCAAAATTGGAAAATTCTAAAAATATTTTTCTGTGACGTCACACTAAAGAACTCTATTGTAAAGCATCTTCTATCTCTTTCTTTGCGGCTTCTCATCATCATCATCATCATCATCATCATCATCATCATCATCATCATCATCATCATCATCATCATCATCATCATCATCATCATCATCATCATCATCATCATCATCATCATCATCATAATCATCAATTAAATTAGCTACAGTATAATTTAATACTTAAATAAGCTCTTTACCTCTAAATGACAGGTTAGAGCTTTTTATGGGGGAAAAAGAAAATTAATTAATTAATCAACAGCAGCAACAAGTAACAGTACGAACATGTTTAAGCGACAACTATTAAATTTTATGTAAATTCAGCCAAAACAAACAAGGAAAGAGAAGCAACAACTACAACAAAGAACTTAGTCTGCTTTACATTAGGTGACATGCATTTGTTTTTGGTACTAAAAATTTCTAACAGTCTTACCCCCGGGATGGAACATTTGAGTGACAGTTACTTCCTCTTTTCAAGTTAGACGCCCTGCATTGAGCAGATGTATTGCAGTTTGTTCGAGCAAGTGGCGAGACAGTGCTTCATACAGACAGTTTTCTAAACGCGAAGAAAATGGCCTATGTAACTAGAGGACAGGGGATTGGAGCAATTGTGCTCGGCATCCTGAAACTGCTTATCGGTTTGGTTATCGTAATCATTGGGTTCGTTTTGAAGTCAAAGATCGACAATGCTATCGTCGCATGTTTTTGGGCCGGCTTTGTGGTAAAGTAGACTTTCCTGTGTTCTTTCTAAATTCTACTTTCATCAACATATGTGATAATGTATTGTATGGTAAAAACTAACAAATGATTTGTGCATAAGTGCCAAACTTATTCTATAAGCTGTAACGAACGACAAGTCGCCGGCCGGTATAGTCTTGTGTTTCCTTGAATTGACTCAAATTTCAGAGAAACCATCTTCGCAACCAACAACTGCGACATCTCAAAATTAGTATCCACGAGGAAAATAGATTCTATAGCGTCCCAGAAAACTCACTTTTTGCATATTCCAGTGGTTCTTCAGAGCAATATTTCTTGAGGTTCGAAGGCCTTTTGATAATCATGACAGAAATTTTGCGGACATGAACGCGTCGTGCGGGAACTTGCTTTCTTCGGCTGGCGTAAAGGCGTTGAGACTGAGTCGGTTTTGATGAGTTATGGCTTGAGGTTATCATTCTTTTAGGCGAATAGTGGATCTAGTTTAGCAAACGGATAGGCGAACGAACGAACGAACGAACGAGCGAACGAACGAACGAACGAACGAACGAACGAACGAACGAACCGACGAACCGACGAACGAAAGAATGAACGAAGTAACGAATTGACAAACGAACGAACGAATTAATTAGCCAAGGAAAGAACGAACGAACGAACGAATCGACGAACGAACGAACGAAGTAACGAATTGACAAACGAACAAACGAACGAATGAATTAATTAGCAAACGAAAGAACGAACGAATGAATCAACAAACGAAAGAAAACAAACGAACGAATGAATGAACGAACGAACAAATGAACAACCAACCGACCGACCGACCGACCGACCGACCGACCGACCGACCGACCGACCGACCGACCGACCGACCGACCGACCGACCAACCAACCAACCAACCAACCAACCAACCAACCAACCAACCAACCAACCAACCAAAAGAAGAAACAAATGTACGAACCAAAAAGGAGCAAATGGACGAACAAATGAACAAATTAGCGAACAAGGAAATAAAAATTTTTTGCCACGCCCTTTTTTAACCAGAATACGCCCTTTTACGCCAACATGGAACACAAATTTTACCTAAAAGGAAAGCACACATAACTTTTGGTTACGTAAAGGAAAATCATAGCATTACATCACAAATAGTATATTGCCAATATGTTACCCCTCCCCCAACATTTCTCATCGAAAGAGGAAATGATAAATTGATCCTGCCGAAACCTGGGGGGCCTCTCACAGGGGGGATCCCCCTGTGGCACCCCTACTGGTACTAGCCCATTTGTTTGCTAGTTGGTTCATTTTTTGGTATATATATCTGTGCCTTTGTTTGATAATTCGTCCATCATCGTTCCTTTGAACGTTCGCTTGTGTGTTTGTTTGTTTGTTGGCTCGCTGTGAGTTTGTTTGTATGTTTGCAACAGTTCATTTATTGGTTCATTCCTTTGTTTGTTTGTTGGTTTGGGTAAGTCTGCACTTATGCGACCCAGTTTTTGTTACCTGATCGGATGCTGAATTGAATTGCTACTACCTAGCAACAGCAACAGGGAGTGTGAAGATATGAAGAAACAGACGGCATTTGTTCATAACTGGATATGGAATAAAATTGATCAATTGATGATGAATAACCGGGGTTTCGGGGCAGTAATTAGACTTCTGACCAGGAAGCAAAAAAGTGGGTTGCTAAAGTGCAGTCGTCCCACAAACAAACCCAACAGTAAACCTGCAATTTTGGTAATATATTGTCTGCAGTTTCCACAACAATCTGGTGGTAATTTATGCAACCTTCCAAAATTATGCAATTGCTGAAAATGTTAGCAGTTCAAACCTTGCAAGACTTTAAACTCCTCATGTACTATTCTATCTTCATCCTGTTTGGTTTCAGTGCAGGGCCGGACACTTGGTCAAATATTGGGGGGGGGGGGCAAGCCTATTGTTTTAATACGATGATGTCACATTTCCCCATTGTTTTAGAACATAATGACCTAGGATTACGACCATTATCCTCCTTGTTCAGTACATTTATGTTTTGGTATTTATGCTTCACCTTTAAACTCTTATTTAAACTTTTTATCTTTCCTTTTCTAGTTCATGTTCCCAGGGATACTTGGTATTATTGCTGGTGCTACGAAAAATGCATGCTGTGTATGTAACTATAAATAAACTTTTACCTAAAACTTTATTATGTGATATGCATATGGTTGAATCCTGCATACGCGAAACTACTTACATTAACAACAGATAAATTTCAGCAGATAAACTTTGTCAAAGAAAATTTCAGACAACTTTTCAGAATTTTGCCATGACAAACGTTTTTCAGGGATTCTTTACCCAGCCAAGATAAAAACATATTACTAATATTCCAAGTGGCAAAACATGCAGTTAACTTAATATTAAGTTCCATAGATACCAACTCTGTGAAGACATTGGGGCTTGTGCACCTCCTGGAAATTTGGCTTAGCCCCCTAGGCAGCATTTCAGGATAATCAAACAAAAGTCATATATTTCTCATTTTATGTGAAGGCAAATCAAAAGAGATGATTTTAGCTCTCAAAGAGTTTTTACTCGCTCTATCAATGTCAGGGCCTCCGATGAAGAGGGGGGGTTGGCTGGGGGGGCCTTGGCCCCCTCCACTTTTTTGCAAAACAATAGAGTTTTTTTAAAAATCTTTTGTTATGGGTTTTAAATTTTTCCTTGGCCCCCCCACTTTTCAACCTTTGTCGGAACCCATGAATGTAGTATGAGAATTTGTAAACAGAGTATAAGAATTTAATGTGTAAGAATAAGCCATTGTTTCTGAAAGACTGAACACCCCAAGAACACCCCAAGAACACCCCACGAACACCCATACCGTGATATAAGCTATATTAGCATACTGTGACCACAGAATAGTTCATTTCTATTCTATGCTGTGCCCATTTAGGCAGATTAGCGGATGGGAAGAATAATTGTTTGGAGGAGAATAGGTAGTCAAGTGACCTGGCAAATTATTAATAATGGAATATCTCTGTTTAAACAATTCTAAACAACATTCATTGCACTGGATGTGAAAGATTTTCAAAACAACAGAAAATTGCTTGAATGCACAAAGGGAGTCAAACTCCAATTTGCTCCACATGTAACAACACCAACAGCATTAAACTTATCAGGCCCTTTTCTGCCCATAAATTAATTTTGATTGATTGACATAATTATTTTTCGAATGATATGCCGATTTTGATATGTTTCAGAGTGTGTTCAGCTGCTTAATAGGTTGTTCTTAGGGTGTTCTTGGGGTGAGCATTACAAAGTAAAAGGCCATTTTCAATAGCAAATTTTTCAGTCTGTGGAGTTCAAAATTTGTGATAAAAAATGCAAACACCTTGAAGGAGTGAAAGAAATAATACAAGTGGCATGCCTAGTGGCTGGCATCGTCATTGCAAGAATGAACAGTCATGATCATGATGATTATGATGATGAGAATGATTATGAAGACAAAATTAGGATAATATCATAAATTGCATTAGCTTGATAACAAAGTGGGGCACCCACTTTCATGAGCTCTTCCTCCGAACCATTTTCTTCAAAGATATTTTTCCTAACCTATCTAATATCCAAATATATCTATATATTTTATTTCATTTCAGATGGTCACATATATGATAATAAACATTATCATCTTCATTCTATTCGGGACCGGAGCCATTGCCATCTTCGTTATCATTGCAGCATATGCAACTGTGATTTCTGAGGCAACCACATACTGTTTGGGCTACGGCAATTCGTGCAACTGCAACTATGATGGGACCAGCTATTCCTTTGGGGGTAAGGAAGCAAACCATCTACATTTTTATTTCACCAGAGCAGTGACGGTTTTTAGGGGAGCCATGGCCCCAGGCCCAACGCTTATGATAGCCAAAAGGAGCCCCACACCTAAGAAAAAAAGGACAAGGCCCACAGATGTTTTTGGCTGTGGGCCCCGCAGTCCCTAAAACCGCCACTGCACCAGTGTTATGTTGTATGGTAGCAAAACCTGGTCAGTGAGGGCCGATGACTTCTGTTGCTCGGATTCAGTTCAATTCAATTTTTATTTATATACTACAAAGGAATAGTGCTAAATTAATACTTAAATATACATGACCCAAAAAAGTATGTACTTATCTAGCTTAGGACGTCATTAGAAAAAAGTATACTGTATTTCCTCTAATGAATGCTGCCCTTTGATAAACGCTGCCCTCTATTGAAAGCCACATCTTCAGCAAACCATTTGGATAAAACACCAAAAGTATGTACTTATCTAGCTTAGGACATTATTAGAAAAAAGTATACTGTATTTCCTCTAATGAATGCTGCCCTTTGATAAACGCTGCCCTCTATTGAAAGCCGCACCTTCAGCAAACCATTTGGATAAAACACCAAAAGAATGGACTTATCCAGCTTGGGCGGTTATTGAATTGACTTGAACTGAATTGAATTCAGGCAACACAAGGTGATCAATGATATGAGAATGATACAATGCATGAGTAATGTAAGCCGTACGTAAGAAGTAGGTAAAATCTAAGGAGTATATGGGCTTGTGTGCAGAATAGAAGACATTTAGAGAAAAGCAATCATTATCAGTCATCTTCATAATAATCATCATGATCATTGATATCAGTTATCATAATAATAATCATCAATCATCCTTAATCATAACCAATCATCGTCAATCGTAATCAATTAATCACTCATAATCATCATCATCATACCCATTGTTATCATCAATCATAATCATCATCATAACCAATGACCAATCATCAAAAGCAAATTCTTTTTCATCACCCATTTCTCTTCCAGTGTCATGTGACATGCTGAGTTCAATCACCGCTGCAATGTGGGGAGTTGCAATTTCCTGTCTCTTTGCTGGTCTCCTGTCATTGGCATCATGCATTCTTGGTTGCATTTCTTCATGCTGCACAAGCGTAAGTATTATTCACTTCATTCATGAAAAAAATTAAGCTTATATTAAAGGTTAAGTGTCATGATAAAAGGACTGCGTATACCCAACTTGTCAAGCCACTCATTAAAATAACAGCTCGCGATTGGTCAGTATACTTGCGATGCATAACTGCTCACATGAAAACCAAACTTCACAGCAGGGTAAATAAACAGAATGACCGTAATGGCTTTGGCGATGATATGAAAATTCACATGTTCCTGAAATCTCGCACAGAGCCACTTGCTTTAGCTGGACACATTCCTTTTAAAAGCATTGAGTCATGATAAAAGAAGAGGGTATACCCTAAGTGCCAAAATCCTCAGAGTCATGATTTTCGTGCTGCAATGCTATTGGCTGACCTTGAACTGGTCACATGAACTCACCTAGTGCTGATTAACAAAACAGTTGCCATCAATAGCAAGTTGTCAACAACAAGTGCTGATAGCACATGAAACTGCAGCAATCACACTGAAGCCAAATGACCCCCTATAGAGAAGGCCTTTAGATTACCAAAGTGATGACGTCATAAAATTCTAGTTTTAGAATTTTTGAATTTTGATCCCAGTAGCTGAAAAGGGTATCATGAAATACCTCTAAATATGCAAAATCAGTTAAAGACATTGAGTCATGATAAATAGACTGGGTATACCCAAATTGCCAAAATCCACTGAGTCATGATTTCCATGACTGCGATGCTATTGGTTGACCTTGAACTGGTCACATGAACCAGGCCAGAAAACAGTAAACTATTAGCAAACTTGAAATCTTTCATTGGCCATATCCTGCCCAATTTTAAACACATCTAACTGGAGATACCTTTATATATGGATATAAGTGCATGCACCTCCGAACGAGTTGCGCCTATAAGTGGGGTAATATGGAATGTCAAAATATGTTTGTTTTTATAAGCATTTCTAGATCTTTCTTTTGACAATAGTAATTGATTTTTCTGTGCATTGCAGCCACCACCAACTGGTATTGTATACCAGGAGCAACCCCCTGCTGCAGGCAACATTATAATATCATCTCAGCAACAACAAAGCATGAATGTAGGGGGGTTCGGTGCTCCTCCAGCCTATGCCAATCAGGGATACATTCCACCAAAACCTGGTGTTGTTTAACATGATGTCAATCCAGTTTTCTGGAGTGGAACAGATAAAGACAAACTTGTGTTCCCTAACAAGATTTTGTTTCTACTTTTTGAAGTTTTTTGATTTAGTATACATTTGTTAGACGCAAGTTATTGTTGGAAACGCTGCAGCTTACAAACATTGTCATTATTAGCACCATCCAATTATCACCACCATCATCAATCTATATGGTTACAATTAATAAGCATCATCATCATCATCATCATTAATAAGCATAATGAACATCAACTAACATCAGCCAGTATATCATTGCAACCAATCACAAATCATCATCAATCATAACAATCATAATTATCATAATCAATCATTGAAAATCATCATCAGTCAGTGAATCATTCATTATCTTAAATCATAAATAATAATTGATCATCCTAAACCATATCATAATTTATCACCAATGAAAGTTGTAACCATTCATAACCAGTCAACAACATCATCAATGATCATAAATTATCATAAATCATCATCATAATTTATCACAAATCATAATCATAAATCATCATCATAAATTTTCATAAACCATCATCATAAATTTTCATAAATCAACATCATAAATTTTCATAAATCATCATCATAAATTTTCATAAATCATCATCATAAATTTTCATAAATCATCATCATAAATTATCATCAATACTCATCAAAAATTAGCATAAATCATCATCATAAATTATCATAAATCATGTGCAATCGTCAGAAATCATAACCAGTCAACATTGCCAGACAATAGTAACTATTCCACAATTAAAGTTAAAACTCTCCCTTTAATTGAATTGAAAACTGTTTTAAAGCAACGAAAGTCACAAGCACCCCAAAGAAAGGTGGCCTTTGAGGGGTTTAGACTCCCCACTGATTGCTGAAAATACAAACACTAAAGAAATGAACCACCAATCGATTTTCTTTTTATTCAGTCTTAGCCCCCCTCCCCACCTCTTTTAGACCCCTCTCTTTTCTCAATGGTGCCTGACTTAGACATACAGTTACACAGCCGATGCCTTTTTTACCAACTCCATCATCACATCGACATTGTAACCATGTTTGCTGCCTCTATTCAACAATGCTCAATTTTTATTTCTTTATTATAGAATTTTTATCACTTATAGTCAATGAGAAATCCAACATCGTATTTTTTCTTTCTGCTGCATAATGATCGCTAATTAAGATTATTATATGTCGTGTTACTTTAATGATGCTTCGTAGGGTTGTAAAGATTTTGAAGCATCATAAGCCAAGAGTCAGCCACTCTTTTTTATAAGAACAATTTTATAAGAACGCGAGTCTCAAAACTGGTCAAAAGTTAAGAACAAATTAAGAACATGCTGAGGCTGAGCTTCTGCAAAATGCAATTTTGAACAACGTTTTTCTCAAAATCGAGGATTTTTAGCGATGTGTGGGTGCTTTTTAGGTGAATATTCAAATTTGTCAGCAAATTAAGGCTGTCTCACTCACTTTGTTGGCAAATGAGGCCTGAACACTTCCTTAGAGCGGAAAAGCTAGCAATAGCACTGCTTAACCCTCTTAATTTAAGAACAAATTAAGAACAATCCAGCCTTAGATTTTCGACAACAGTCAGCCTGAACTTAAATTTACTGGTTCTTATAAAAAAAAGTAATGGGCGATTTTCTTTTGCACAAAATTTTTAACCTCAGATTCGGATTAAGAGCAATGATTTTAGTCTACTTGCAAATTTTCATTATGGTATTGCTCACGATAGTGATTTTATGACGACATAAAGATAAAAATTTTATAAGAGATTTGAACGTGATTGGCTACTAGGGGGTATAGTTTCACCCGGAATGCGGTCAAATCCCTTGCAAGTTTTCAAACTTCATTTCTCCATAAAATCTAAATTGCAAGTACAAACACAATAAAAAATTGTATCCAGCCTAAATCTATTGTGATAAAACCAAATCTGAGCTTAAAAAAGTCGTATAATAAAATTTGGAGAAATTTCCAAAGCGAGGCCGTAAGTAGAATTGGTTTATGCGATCAGATGCTATTCAATGATCGAAAGCAATGAATGATCCGTTACTCGAGTAGTCAGTAACCCATTGTTACCTCTATCAGTTAGGTTATTCGCACTCATAGTCTCCAACCGAATAATTGTACTATTCGAACTATTCGCTTGTAACCGAATATTCGCTTTGTGCTTCAGCTAACCGAATAGTTGTAACGTTTTATGTTAGTCGGGTTCTTCTTAGGATGGTGAAGATACGATGGGGCTAGGCCAATGGGCCTAAGCCCCGAATAAGTAGAACACGAGAGAGACTCTATTCTGATGTTGTCTTTATTCGTTCAACAGCAAGACTAACTCTAAAGTGAAGTGAACATTGACGGAAGGTTATTAAGAGAACAATACGAACGTCACAATACATGTTGACAGACAAACACATTGCCATTAGAAAGACGTTAACTGAAACAACAGGACTCAACAGCACATGTGACTATAACATGCAACTGAGATATTACGAAACATATCACACACTAAAGCCAACCGTTACATAGTGAAACAGGTAACCGAATACCGAGACCTTCGGTGGAAAGGCCTAGTCCTATATATAAAAGAGTGTAATTTTCGTTATACATTGTGGCTTTTTATGCAAGCTCGGTTACCTAACGACGGCCTTTTTAGAAAGCATTCTCAAAGACACTGATGAAGTGTCAAAAAGAAATGAAGAAATTAAAAATGTTGGTCGATTCGACAGTCTGCGATGATCAGCAAATCTTTGTTTTTGCCAGCTTTGATAAGATCATATCGTATATTCCGGGGGTGCGAACCTCTTCTTGAGGAAGAAAAAAGTATGGCAAAATATGCATCGAAAAAGAAAAAGCTTTGAAAAGTAAAAATCACAAAAAATCGAATGCATAAACACTTTAATTTGTCAATAAAGGATCAAGTACCGTAGAAGCAAGATGGGTATTAAAAAAGAACGAAAGGCGTCTTAAAAGTCTAACAGGAAACTTCTTCTGACCTACTTTCCGGTGCACCAGAAAAAAGCCTACCTAAGCAGTTTCAGCGCGGAAGTGATTGAGCGGCCTCAAATTAAGTGCGTCATCAGCAGAGTCCTGAGGAAAAGAGAATGGTGATAAATGATTAGCAGGCCTAGGCAAGCCAGTTAATGAAGGGAGAATTGGCAAAAGATAAAAGTTTTCAACAATATCCTGTTCCCCCTTTTCTTAAAATGAACCTACTTGCAGGCACCGCGGAGGCGGGGGGGGGATGGGAGCTGGAGTCCCCCAATAATTGTCAAACTATAGTATTTTTTCTTCAATAACAGTATACTGAAAATACTATGAATTTCAAAACGACGGCACTGTCTTGACTGAGATATAAGCAATAACCTAAATCCAACATTAAGAGATGTGCGAGTGACAACACTGGTTGCCAAGTGACATAACAACAAATACGACACTGAGACACAGGGATTACATTGTAACCTCTATTGTGTGACTGAGACAAAGGCAATTTATCAAAGAGCCTCAAATACAGGATATTTCCTAACGAAACATAAAATTTGTAGATACGTAACGTTCAAAGGTTCTTCTTACGATAATTCGAACAAATAGTGCTGGTTTTTAGGGGGGGCCATGGCCCCACGCTTATGATAGCCAAAAGGGGCGCCACACCTAAGAAAAAAGATGGAAATTGTAAAGAACAAGGGCCCACAGATGTTTTTGGCCCCGGGCCACGCAGTCCCTAAAACCGCCACTGCTTAGACACCGAAAAGATGACACAAGAAGATAATCTTTGGTTTTTGCTTCTTCTATTATTTCAATAGAGAGAGCCGGAGCCATATGGGTGCTACCCTGGGTACCAGACTCTCTATTTTATTTTATAGATAGTGAGTCTGGTACCCAGGGTATATGGGTGCTATCCAGCACAATGGAAGTAAGCAACCGCTCTAGGTTTTAAACATATCTCTTGGTGATCCTCGTGTCTCTGGGTGTTACCAACCTGTTCAAGGTGCTACCCATCTCACTGGGTTCTTTCTTATTCTCTCTGGGTCCTACCCACATTTCTTGGTGCTACCCTTATCTCTGGGTGCTACCTGTAAAACCACTGAGTTTACGAGGGTTTTACAGGCTTGTGTTCGCAGATTCGGCAGTAAAAGAAAGTACAAAATTCAATAAGCGTGTTCTGATTTCTTGGCTCGACGGTTCCTATAGTTTCATCTAATTCAACAACGACTAAACGGGTCACTTCGGCAAAACTGGTATGCTTCAAACTTCTTGAAATAACAACGGCTATCCGAACATCTGAAATCACGTCTAAACCTTAGCGACTAAATTAAACGACTGAATTACTCACAAAAGCCAACGAATATTTTACTCAACAGCAATTAAGATAATTAGGACAGTTATACAAAACAGAACAAAGGAGCTGATCACAAGACAGGATGTACATGGAAATAGGCCAAGATGCGAACAAAAGTCAAGCACGCAAATGAAATTCAAACAGCAAACAAGCAAAAGTTTCTTTAACAAAATTCTGTCCTTTTACATAACTCTCCCCTTCAAGGACAAGCGTCCTCGCTTGCTTCAAGTGACTCCATTCCAAAATTGTTTGGTACCGCTTGGCGTGCTATGTTTCCTGACAATCTTGTTTGCTTCCCCTGCTCTTTGGTAATAGCTGCCTCCCCTATTTGCATCTCCTTTATAAATCGACTGTTCTGGTATGACACAATCTTCCTGTTCATTGGGTGCGATTTCGTTATTTTCAAATTCAAACCTTTTTTGTCCCCTATCTTGTCTCGCAACATTTTCCCTTTTTCTGTGCATTATCTCTTCTACTTGACGTAAAATACATTTCAAGTTTTCAATTAGTTTGCAGATGTGCTGGAATTCTTCCTCAAATTGTGCGTCGTTATATCGGCTAAATTTTGTAGAAAACCAACGAGGAAATCCATTCGTGCGATAAGCTTTTGGTGGATGAATAAACGGGCGACTGCGACAGTACTTGACAACATGTCCAACCATTTTACAGTAGTTGCAGACTGGACGACCGTCTGTTGCACGCAAATATAGCAAGTCATTTCTACGATTAAAATTCGACATATTTCTTCTAAAATACCAGCTTTCTTTTTTACCAATTTCTCCGGTCACGTCGTGGTCACCAATGTAAAACCACTGAGTTTACGAGGGTTTTACAGGCTTGTGTTCGCAGATTCGGCAGTAAAAGAAAGTACAAAATTCAATAAGCGTGTTCTGATTTCTTGGCTCGACGGTTCCTATAGTTTCATCTAATTCAACAACGACTAAACGGGTCACTTCGGCAAAACTGGTATGCTTCAAACTTCTTGAAATAACAACGGCTATCCGAACATCTGAAATCACGTCTAAACCTTAGCGACTAAATTAAACGACTGAATTACTCACAAAAGCCAACAAATATTTTACTCAACAGCAATTAAGATAATTAGGACAGTTATACAAAACAGAACAAAGGAGCTGATCACAAGACAGGCTGTTACATGGAAATTGGCCAAGGTGCTAACAAAAGTCAAGCACGAAAATGAAATTCAAACAGCAAACAAGCAAAAGTTTCCTTAACGAAATTCTGTCCTTTTACA
>NW_027019653.1:898415-917261 GCF_013076305.1 Rhopilema esculentum
CTGCAAACTAATTGAAAACTGAAAAACCTGTATTTTTACGTCAGGGTAGAAGAGATAATGCATTCAGAAAAGGAAAATGTTGCGAGACACAAGATAGAGGGACAAGAAAAGGTTTGAATTTGAAATAACGAAATCGCACCGCATATGAACAGGAAGATTGTGTCATACAGAGACAGTCGATCTTATAAAGGAGATGCAAATAGGGGAGGCAGCTCATTACTAAAAGAGCAGGGGAAGAAAACATAGAATGTCAGGAAACATACGCAACGCAAGCGGTACCACAAATTTTGGAATGGAGTCACTTGAAGCAAGCGAGGACGCTTTGTCCTTTGAAGGGGAGAGTTATGTAAAGGACAGAATTTTGTTAAAGAAACTTTTGCTTGTTTGCTGTTTGAATTTCATTTGCGTGCTTGATTTTGTTCGCATCATTGGCCATATTTCCATGTACCAATCTGCTTTGTGATCAGCTCCTCTGTTCTGTTTTGTATAACTGTTCCCTAATTATCTATAATTGCTGTTGAGTAAAATATTCGTTGGCTTTGTGAGTAATTCAGTCGTTTAATTTAGTCGCTAAGGTTAGCACGTGATTTCAGAATGTTTCGGATAGCCGTTGTTATTTCAAGAAGTTTGAAGCATACCAGTTTTGCCGAAGTGACCCGTTTAGTCGTTGTTGAAATTAGATGAAAACTATAGGAACCGTCGAGGCCAAGAAATCAGAACACCTTATGAATTTTGTACTTTCTTTCTACTGCCGATATCTGCGAACACAAGCCCTGTAAACCTCGTGTAAACATCAGTGGTTTCAATGAGGTAGCACCCAGAGATAAGGTAGCACCAAGAAAATGTGGGTAGGACCCAGAGAGAATAAGAAAGAAGTCCCAGTGAGATTGGGTAGCACCTTGTACAGGTTGGTAACACGCAGAGACACAGGATCACCAAAGAGATATGTTTTAAAACCTAGAGCGGTTGGACTACTTCCTCATTGGGTGCTGGATACACCCATATAACCTGCGCTCAAACTCACTATCCTAATAAAAATAAGATGTGCTGGAATTCTTCCTCAAATTGGGCGTCGTTATATCGGCTAAATTTTGTAGAAAACCAACGAGGAAATCCATTCGTGCGATAAGCTTTTGGTGGATGAATAAACGGGCGACTGCGACAGTACTTGACAACATGTCCAACCATTTTACAGTAGTTGCAGACAGGACGACCGTCTGTTGCACGCAAATATAGCAAGTCATTTCTACGATTAAAATTCGACATATTTCTTCTAAAATACCAGCTTTCTTTTTTACCAATTTCTCCCGTCACGTCGTGGTCACCAATGTAAAACCACTGAGTTTACGAGGGTTTTACAGGCTTGTGTTCGCAGATTCGGCAGTAAAAGAAAGTACAAAATTCAATAAGCGTGTTCTGATTTCTTGGCTCGACGGTTCCTATAGTTTCATCTAATTCAACAACGACTAAACGGGTCACTTCGGCAAAACTGGTATGCTTCAAACTTCTTGAAATAACAACGGCTATCCGAACATCTGAAATCACGTCTAAACCTTAGCGACTAAATTAAACGACTGAATTACTCACAAAAGCCAACGAATATTTTACTCAACAGCAATTAAGATAATTAGGACAGTTATACAAAACAGAACAAAGGAGCTGATCACAAGACAGGATGTACATGGAAATAGGCCAAGATGCGAACAAAAGTCAAGCACGCAAATGAAATTCAAACAGCAAACAAGCAAAAGTTTCTTTAACAAAATTCTGTCCTTTTACATACCCTTAATATGTGTGGGTGCTACACATCTCACTGGGCTCTTTCTTATTCTCTCTGGGTGCTGGCCATATTTCTCGGTGCTACCCACATTTCTTGGTGCTACCCTTATCTCTGGGTGCTACCCTTAATATGTGTGGGTGCTACCCATCTCACTGGGTTCTTTCTTATTCTCTCTGGGTGCTACCCACATTTCTTGGTGCTACCCTTATCTCTGGGTGCTACCCTTAATATGTGTGGGTGCTACCCATCTCACTGGGTTCTTTCTTATTCTCTCTGGGTGCTGGCCATATTTCTCGGTGCTACCCACATTTCTTGGTGCTACCCTTATCTCTGGGTGCTACCCTTAATATGTGTGGGTGCTACCCATGTCCTTGGGATTTTCCCTATTCTCTGTGGGTGCTATCTTTCTCTCTTTAGGTGTTACATACATCACTGGTTGCTATCCATAGGATGCTACCTATCTCACTGGATGCTTCTCCACTTTCTGGGTGCTACCTTTCTCTCTTGGTGCTACCCCACCTCTCTGGGTGCTTTCCCCTTCTCTGGGCCTTTCCTGTCCTCTCAAATCTCGCGTACTTCGCTTTTGCTTGCTGTAAGATTTGCCCTGGGTTCCAGAGCGTCAGTGTCAAGGAAATAGGGGGTCCTCGACGCCCTATTTCATCGACACTGACGCTCTGGAACCCAGGGTAGTACAGATTATTCGAGTCTTAGTCGAATAGAAGAAAACCTCCTTCCCTCCACTATCTTGCCACTTTAACCAAATCTTTGTAATTCAATGTTTTGATAACCACATGAATTACATTAATCCAGCCCTTCAAAAACATTGTACTCATACCAGCAACATCTGTATGGTTTCATTTACTCATTTGTCACGTGTTTGCAGGTGATTCAACCAGAGTTTTGTCTACGACATTAACGGAGCTAACAAAATTCCGCCCGGGCTTAGTTTAGCGGTTAACTTGCAAGCAGATACAGTGGTGGCGCCAGGGGAGGGCTAGGGGGGCTACAACCCCTCCGTCGGAAGCATCTAGCCCCCCCCACCCATCGCAGGAAATTTTAGCTTATTGTCGGAGCAAATTTGACAAAATAACGTACGAAAACTGCTTATTTTAGTCATTTTAGCCCCCTGTCGGAAGCTCCAGCTCCTCTGTCGGAAGATTTCTGGCGCCACCTCTGAGCAGATACCAAGCAAGCCCTCTTTCTCTCAATTAAGCCCCCACTCTCTCTATTAACCCCCTCTTTCTATTAAGCCCCCTCTCTCTCCATTAAGCCCCCTCTCTCTATTAAGCCCTCTTTCTCTCAATTAAGCCCCCTCTCTCTATTAACCCCCCTCTCTCTATTAAGCCCCCTCTCTCTCCATTAAACCCCCTCTCTCTATTAAGCACCCTCTCTCTCTATTAAGCCCCCTCTTTCTCTATTAAGCCCCCACTCTCTCTATTAAGCCCCTTCTCTCTATTGAGCCCCCGCTCTTTATTAAGCCCCCTCTCTCTATTAACCCCCCTCTCTCTATTAAGCCCCCTCTCTCTCCATTAAACCCCCTCTCTCTATTAAGCACCCTCTCTCTCTATTAAGCCCCCTCTGTGAAATAAAGTAAAATTATGGCATGGAAATACTTGCATCTGCAGATTGTGCAAAGTTATCATTAAAGATCTAGGGTTTTTGTAGGTTTCGTATGGACATTGTAGATAAAGTAGGTTTTAAATTATTTTGTTGGCGTTAATTAGCTTATTAGCTATATGTATTTTTCTGCTCTTTCTTGCCAACGTTAAAGAAATTGTTAGTAATAATAATAATAATAATAAAAGCCCCTCTCTATTAAGTTCCTCCTTATCAAGCAAAAACTTAAAATAAACCCCCACTCTCTAGTAAGCCCCACCTCTTTAGCCTTTGTTGTCAAACAAGAAAAGCATAGAAAAACATGCGCATTTGGTGGGTCTTTTAACGGGTGTGATGATAATAAAATCGTGTGCATTACATACGGCCCATGTAAAGACTTACTTGTGCGCCTAAAAAGTCAGTCGAAGTTTGTTTACAAGATGTCCCAGGGTTATCAATTGATCCTGGTGATTCTGATAAAAATCACACATTACACTCTTTTTTATAAGAACCAGTAAATTCAAGTTCAGGCTGACTTTTTCCCTCTTAGGAGGTGTTCAGGCCTTATTTGCCAACAAAGTGAGTGAGACAGCCTTGACTTGCTGACAAATTTGAATATTCACCGAAAAAGCACCCACACATCGTTAAAAATCCTCGATTTTGAGAAAGAACATTGTTCAAAACTGCATTTTACAGAAGCTCAGCCTCAACTTGTTCTTAATTTCGAATCTCTGAATTTTATCAAGGGTTGGCTGATAATCGAGAGACAGATGGTTTATCAAAGGTTCCTTTTGCCCAAGGCAAATAGATTTGTGTTGTGTTTTGAAAATAAAAAATAGATTGCATTGTTTTCGGCAGCTGTAATAAGTAAAAAATTTGGCATAAAGTTAGGAGATTCCCATTAAAGTAGGGGGAGTGCCAAGATAGAGCACTGATCCCGGGTGGGGGGGGGGGGGGTGGTGTAACTTCCACATATACTGGTACAGGATGCGCCATTCTGGGGAACAATATTTAAAAAATAATTTTGGTTATCAATTCTGGTAAAATCAAACATGGTGATAAATTTTAGAATTGACTTTAAGCTTGATCTTAAATTTTGGGTTTAACTTTTAAAAGAGGTAATGTGCTCTTATTTAATTGATTGTGTTGTTGGATATTTGCAAATTTGAATATATATTTCTATTCGAGCTAAATTTTGGAGTGGGGTATTTGGCACACCCTGTCCTCGGCCAATTGAAGTTACCCCCTCCCCCTTCCCATCAAATGTTCCTTGTTAGGGTCGTTCTCATAAAAGCTTCGAGACAGTTCAATCTTTATCACACTAACATTTAACGGAATATAATTATTATTACGCCGAGACGCAAAAGTACCTGTCCGTGCTGTGACTTCTTGTAATCTTTCCTTGCCTTTATTTACACATTACATATTCGTAATCTCTGACGCATGTCGCTGCAGATATCACACAAAATCACGTGACATACCCGTTACAACATGATTGGCTGAGAAAACCGCTCTAAACGTCATGCCAACACCCACTGGCTAGCCATTTTTGCAAAGCGACTGTGCAACACGGGTAGCAAAAGACGAACGGTAGCAGAAGAAACTATTCGTGTCGAAGTTTAAAAACGCATTAAAGATGACGGGCGAAATTCAGCGAGGCCACTCAATTGGCGCTTTGGTAATTGGTATCATGGAGTTGTTATTTGGTCTGATAATTGTCATTTGCAGTTTTGTGCTCGGTGGAAAAGTGAATGTTAGCGCTGCATTGACTCCTTATTGGGCTGGAATACCGGTGAGTCTCGCTTAATCGTCATATTTTAAATCCGCTGTACCGATTGCGTATTTTCACGCAACAACCGCTTCGTGTCTCCACCGTTGTGTTACTATAATGTATTTTAATACAGAATGTTATGATGCCAAGTCTTTTACTGTTATTTAGAAATATATTGTAACATAGCCCGCGTGAATTTTCTAGAAGGTCTCTTCGTGTTTGAACTTTTTAGACCTCTCAGGATCTATCTTGCTGATTCTTTTTAAACTTTGTATTCCAGAGAAAACACTGAAGAAAAAGTCATTTGAGCTTTTCGCATTTCATATCATTCAGCAAATCACAGCTGGGTTCGCACAACCACCCCCAGTTGCACGCCGCAATAACAAAATAATGCGTTCTCCCAGCGCTAATTTTTTCTTCAAATCCCGTTCGCGCATTTTTGCAGATTCAGATTAATCCGCGCTGTTGAAATATATACGGAGTTTCGTGTGAATCGCGCCAGGGTAGGAAGGAGATGCTAAGATATGTGACGCTAAGTGAAGTGGGCGTGCGACCAAGATTGTTTTCTCGAGTTTTAAAAGCAGATAGGTTATGAGAATCTTTGAAGAAAGAGAAGAGATACGCTGGATCCCGCTTATAGTCACGCCAAATGTTGCTGAAAAGCTGAGTTTGGCTGTACACGAAGCTTAAATTAACAGTCTTACATATTTTGGCTCAAGTTCCCAAGTCTTTCCTGCTCTTTGTTGCCTCTATTTTCAGAACCTCAGTTTAGAACTAGCGAGCAGGTCGTTACGGTTATTCACAGCACGTGGTCGTATTGCGGTGTTTCTTATTTGCTACATACCAAGAGGTGCCATGTGAAGAAACACAATAGATTTCGTGACAGTTGACAGAAATACGTTGTAAGCGGGTTTGATCGAGTTTCATCGCTTGCATACTGCCTGTGGCGGCATAGTGTCTGTGATCTAGGATATGCCATGAAGGGGGTACCTTTCAAAGAAATGTGTGAAATATTGTAACCCGTCTCCAGGATACAGCAAGTACCGGCGATGGCAGGATTCAACAGAGAATGGGCTATTCCATTTTTTCTCCATACAGGGGGGTGGAAGTAAGATTTCTGTTAATCATATATCCCCCGGAAAGTGAACTTGAAGATCATGACCATTCTGATTTTGATTCTTTCAACCCCCCGGAAAATTCATGTCATTCTTTGAAACGAATTTTCTTAACCCATTTGAGGAAACATCGTAAATCTTTTAATATCCCTTGGAAAACTTCATATATTTTTTTCTTTCAACCCCCTGGAAAAAGCATACATTTGTCTGATACCCCCTGGAATATCCTTCATGCCAGACCCCCCTGGAATTTTAATTCCATCCCCATGTACAGATATCAAATGGAATAGCCCAATACAACTTCTGATCTTTCAGATGATTTGTTATATAGATCTATACTGAGGCCTTTCACAAGCACCTACAGCATGACACGTACTACACTACGGACTCTCTATCACAGACTCTAAAACTACTTTTCTAAAGGGATATATATATGAGATAGCTAGGAAGAAGGGAGTGCACGCGGGGGCTGTGTCAGCAGTTTCATAAGATGCGAAATGATTACTTAGCAGAAATAATACCTAAAAGGGGCATGAGGTAATGCGTTTTACAAAGAATACCATTACCTCAGCAAATCTTGTGTAGGGTAAATGAAAAAACCCAAGGTGATGAACTAAACGCCAGGAAAGATTTCATTCCTTCTCAAAGTTGATTGAATAAATTGTGTCAAAAGGGGACATAAATTTCATGTTCCAGGCCCCCGTGATGATTCTGTTCAATGGCGGCGCCAGCCACTATGCTCTGGGGAGAGGGAGGGGGGCAAAACAAAAATTCTTAGGCCACACCCTTTTTAGCACCAGAAAACGCCCTTTTACTAACAAGGAAAGCCAATTATATCTGAAACGAAAGCCCATATCCAACTGTTTGCTATGTAAAGGCAGTTTGAAAATCATAGTACGTTGCCAAAATATTACCCCTCCCCCAACATTTTCTCATCGGATTTAGACGAAATACAAAATTGATCCTGCTGTGAACTGGGGGCGTGTCCCCCAGTCCCCCCTACCCCCCGTTGCGCCGCTACTGATTCTGTCCGGTGTATACACAGGTTCTTGTCGTGCTAAACAATTTCTACGGGGCATCGATTTTTGTTTAAATCGAAGATCAATACTTGATTTGATCTGTGATGCAGCCGCGCGTTCTATGCGTCAAGCTGCAAGCGGTTGTACGTGTCTCGTGCACTATCATATCATCAAATTTGAGAAACTCCCCTGCAACAACTGATGTTGTGGTAAAGCTAAATTGTCTACAACCAATGTGGTAAACAAGAATGAACGCAACAAAAGAAATGCGGATGTCACGAAAAGGATAATTCGCTGAAACGAAATGTTTTTCTTAGGAAAAAATCGCTGCGGTCCTTCAAGATCATACACCAACAAATTCGGTGACGAAAATTGCAGTGAATATCTTTTGGTGTGACTTTGGAGCAACGCGATTTTCGGTGTGATTTAAGTACATTTTGGAAATTATTGGGGGGGGGGGCTGAAGCTCCCCTGGCCCCCTGCCTCTGCGGTCCCTCCCCGTACTCCGCGTTCACTGTCTCTGATGATTCATTTACATGTTTGTTTTTCTTTATCAATTTGAGCGTGCAACGACAATAGGGAATTAAAACTTGTTTTGACAAATCCAAACAAAGTTTGTCGACTTTTCATTAACCGATCTGCTTTGTATTATTAAACGCAAATGTTTTGGGTTTATCGCGATCATATTAACGATTGCGGTAGAAACAGTTTAAATTCATATTTGTTTTTCTACTAGTAATCTTTGCAGGGATATTTTTATTATTATTGACGATAGCGGTAGAAACATCAGCGGGATTACGCGCAGATACATGCGGTGAATATCCGCACCGCGTGGACTGGTAACGCGGACGCAGAAACCTTCCTAGGCGTGTCTGGAATGTTTCACTCATCGAGGAAATGGCTCAAATTTAAGAAAACTGTCATTCTGGCGTTGCACCACAGGGAATTTTTTTCTCTTAACCTTTTCCGCATTGTTGAATGTTTAAACCTCCGGATTAAATTTAGCTTAAAATTGTGTTGTTGAGAATTAAGCAGCTGGCCTTCGATTTGGTATTTATGTAAACGTGTTGATTAATATTTGCTCAAAAGGCATCTAAGTGCAAATAGAGTAACAAGTGACCAGCTACAAAACGCGGAATATGGAATGTTTAGAATCTATATTATACTAGAAATAGCTCTTGCTAGTACTGCCCGCAAACAATTAGTTCCTTGATAATGATTGTTTTGAAAATTTAGGTCAGGATATTCGAAGAAGACACCATCTTGGGTTTTCACAATTTTATAAAAACAGCTGCTCTAGTTGATGCTAAACTATTCTTTTTATCAAGAATTTTTGGTGTTCAGTTTGCCTTTGATTCAAGTCCAACGCCCTTTTGAAAATCATGAAGTTTTTCTAGGGTTTGACATTTATTTTTCGTTTTCGTTGAGCAAAGACGTATGAAAATGGACACGTGTTAGAACGGGTACAGCTAAAATAGATTGCGATAGAGGATTCGTACAGCGATGTACAGGCGATAATCACGACAATCAAAACTTTTGCTCGTACGGTGTCGAGTTTTTGGGAGAAAGGTGTGGCATTCGACTGGTTTTGATTCCCAAAACTTCGAATCAAAACTTCCATCCATTGCGGAGAACCGAGCTGTGATGCAGCACCGTTTTCGTGCAAAAAAAACCGAAGGCCTTTAACAGAGTCTTGGCAGAGCAACGCTCCGAAGATAATTCCCTTCCGCACAAAGAGGTGGCGGTTAACGACCTCGACAAAGCCGATTGATTGACAATGAAATTGATTGACAGTTGTCATGGCAGCAGAAAAGTGACAAAATCTGCTGAAAAAGTGCTGACATTATGAACTGAAGCTTCCATATGCTACTTATACGCGGGGCAGACTATAAGCCCTTCACTCGCGCGCTATCGCGCGCGAGTTGCGGGCAATTATTGCTTGGATCCATAAACCTGGTCAACATTTTACTAAAGCTAAGCCCCCTCCCCCCAAAAAAAATGCGAGAGATTTCTGTTGTTACATTTTATACTTTTTAGCAGTTTTTGGCTCTAGCCCCCTCTCCCCAGAACGTCCCTCGTGGTCTTGGGCTTTTATAGCACCCACCTTCATCCGGGCCAGGCGGGGTAGCCCCCGGTATAGAAATGACATAGATCCCAAAAGACCAGATTTTTCTTTGGAAACGTATTATGATAATTTCTTTGCCGCACAATGATGATAATCAGGGACGGAACAACCGGGGGGGGGGGGGGTGTCGCATCTCTCACCCCCCCCAATATTTTTGTTTCCGCTGGTAAACTTTGCTTCGATTCGGAGAAAAACACTTTTTGGTAGTAACAAAATGTTCCAAAAATTACTTGATTTATCTTTTTATTTTGAAGTTAAAAATTGAATTTTTCACGTGGGCTTTTTCCTTTTTTTCCGGTCACTTGCAGGGTGTGGCACCAAAATCAAGTCATTACCTAGCACCTCCCCCGTCTTTGACGTCCCATCCCTGCTTATAAACTGCGCAGAATCGTTACTTACAATTAGATGACTTAGCAATTAGATGGTAACTCCGTCATATTAGATAAAACTCGACCATAAACCGATAGATATGGCTTTGCTTAAGTATCGTATTCATGGAATGTTAAAGTATATCAAAGGCTAATTTTCTTCGCATATTTCAGTGAATTCTATCTAGTTTGGCGGTTTTACAACGATCAGAAATATGTTTTAATTACATTTGCCGGGAAACGAGTTTTTTCCATTTCAATGAGTCCTGAATGTTGTTTATCGCACTTTCGAATGGTGCTCTTGCGTTAAGTTTGGGCGTGATCGTTGGTCGTCGACTCTGGGCGTGATAGTTGGGCGTGTCCGATAATGTAGCCAGACTGGCTGGAGTGGCTTTGGGTGGTTTGCGGCGAGGGAGGGTTAAGCCCCCCCCCCCACCCCTCATTGTTTGTGCAAGGATACAGCCAAGAATCATATTACGCAAGAAAGCTCTGAGAAATTGTTACTGCACCAAAGGTCAGTCATTGACGACTGAACCAGAAGAGGAAAAATACGCACGAAAAAGCACGAAAAAACCGCTACTGTGTAGACAAAAGGAGTTCGTTTTCACCTTAGGACTCCACTGGTAACATTCTAATAGGCAAGCGGCACTGATTGGTCAACCTTTACAGTCATGTGCTCGTGTTTCTGATTGGCCTATTTCGATCCACAACTGGGTATATATATTTCCTAGCGTAGAATTTTTTGATCTATGTTCTGACGTTTTAAACTCTGAAGAGTGTCAGACGAAAAGCTTTAGTTTACTAAATGTTTGCTTTTTTCAAAGCCATTTACAAGTTTTGTACCACCAAAAGATTGTTTAAAAGGTAAAGTGAAACAACTGACAGATTTAAAGCCATTGCATGCTTTATATGCATGAAAATGTACACAAAGTTTGACATATACAGATAGAAAATTCTTGAAATGATTTCTTACTGAATACATTCAGTTGCAGTTTTATATAGACAGTTGGTTTTTTTGTTGCATTTAGAAATGCCTGATTCAACAACAGGTTGCTTTTATTCGACCCTATCGTGTCTAGTTTTAATATCTCATGCATTCTTTTCCATAAGAACAATACAAATTTTTTCAACAGTGGAATGCTTTTATTTTTTGGATAATTTTAGGCTCTGTTGTTCTCAAAGTTGTATTTATTTCAAAATTGATTTTTCTTTATCTGCAAAACTATGAATACTTTCCAGGTCCACTGAATAAAAGTTCTGCATGATATTTTTTGGAGCATTGTTCATTAGCTGATAAAATCGCCACTGTTTTGTAAACACGAGAGGAAATGTTTCAATTCAAAATCCAACCAATGGATCATCATTATTAAAAAGAAAGTTCTTCCTTATCGATGCCATAAATATTTTAGATGCATTTCTTTCCATTCATAGAAATTCATCTCTCAAAATTTTTCTCGCCACCAACCATCGTGGTAAATTTTACTGAACCCCTGAGCAATATAAATATTTTGCCTCCTCACTTGCAACAAAGTATTCTCCCGCCCTACTCTTCCCACACAGAGGCGGATCCAGAGTGAGTTCCTTGATGCACAGAACTCAGTCAGTTTTCCAACATACAGCTAAAAATAGTGTTGCCTGAAACAAGTAATATTTAAATTAAAAACTTGAAACCTAAAAAGTTTTATCACAGTCTCTTCAAAATCTTAAAATTGCCCGTTTCTTCTCTGTCGTGTTTGGAAACGATTTTCCAGACGCTGTGGAGGACAACAGCAGTCTAGAACTTGGAAATAAACTTTTTATGCCTCGGAAGTGAATGAATTGAACCAATAAACTTTTTGTTTGGAACACGGATGGAACTCAGTCAAAACAGCATCTGGAACTCGGAAATGAAACCATATTTGTAAGAAAGCTGTTTTTTGTTTTTTGTTTTTTTTGTATTTTGTTTCTACCTAACATCCGAAGGTAGTTTTTAGGACACTGTACACTGAACAATGGCCCGTAGTTGATTGGCTACCTATAGTTTCTGTTCTATTGTGGAACTGCAAAACATTCGATTCGAAATGGCGACTGCAGATGTCTCATAGTGATTTCATGTGCAGATACTCATAGTGATTTCCACCATGAAATTTGCACATAGTACGCTCTTTTTTTTATAAGAACCAGTAAATTTAAGTTCAGGCTGACTGTTCTTAATTTTTTCGAAAATGTGAGGCTGGATTGTTCTTAACTTTTTCTTAAATTAAGAGGGTGTAAGCAGTGCGATTGCTAACTTTTTTGCTCTTAAGGGGTGTTCAGGCCTTATTTGCCAACAAAGTGAGTTAGGCAGCCTTAATTTGCTGACAAATTTGAATATTCACCGAAAAAGCACCCACACATCGCTAAAAATCCTCGATTTTGAGAAAAAACGTTGTTCACAAATTGCATTTTGCAGTAGCTCAGCCTCAGCTTGTTCTTAATTTGTTCTTAACTTCTGACCAGTTTTGAGGCTCGTGTTCTTATAAAAATGTTCTTATAAAAAAAAGAGTGTACATTGAAATTGTGTATCAGTGTCGCGAGATTCTTAACTGTAGCTGGAAAACAAGATGAATACAGAAAGAAGACTAGAAAGACGTTTTATATTTGAAAAGTGGAAATTCAATCAAGAAGGACAACGAAAAAATTACACAATGAAACACGCAAAGGCTACCTTCGAAACACACTATTCATGTGATTTTTTATCGAGGGGCAATTCACTCTTGCAAATAGCGTACGAGATTAAAAGAAAAGGATTTCTGAGGATTTTCAGATAAAATAATAGGATTTCCACCAAAGGTGTACGAGATTTTCTTGGAGTGATTTGCCCCTCGATTCCCATCAAACTCAAAATGAATGAACTGTCTTCCTAATTCTTGATTGTTAGCAGCTATAAAAATACTCATAAAATGAAAAGTTGCTTAGAGATTCTGTCCTAATACTAAAAGCTCTTCAACTTTGTCCTCCTTCTACACATGGGTTCCTTATAAAAATGCTTGTAACTGTATCATTTCATGCCCCGACGAAAAATATCCAGTGCTAAGCCCACTGTTTAAATGCTATTAGTTTGGCATTGATAGAGCTTTTACGGTAAGTGTGAGATTTCCGGAAAAGCATACCATGCCGAAAGATTTGGGTCTTAATGAGAAGAAAACCGCAGCTATGCGAAGAACCGCAGCTATGCGAAGAGCCGCAGCAAGGCCAGTATGCGTGGGCCCTTATTTGTCTGACTGATGCATAATTATAAAAGACTCTGCCTATAAAGATCTTTGTATAAAACTTTGCATGAAATTCTGGCTAAATATTTGATTTTCTATTTGTTTGCTCTTATTACTGTGTACTTCATCATGGGCTCCGACGCAGGTGGAAAAGTGGGAGGGGGGGATGTAAAACTAAAACAGTGCTGATTTTTATGAGCAGAAAATATGATGTCAGCCATGAACTGACACATCATTTTGCGCGTGTTATCTGCCAAGTTACGCGCAAATGGGTTGAAATTTGGAGATATCTTAAAGACTCAAATGTGGTACAAAGTTTATTTCTTATTCGCTGGATAGTTTTCTTGGTAAAATGGAAATCCATGATATCAAAAAATCGTTATTACAAGAACCTTTTTTTGCAAAACTGTTTTCCTACTTTGTATTGATTCCGGCCTGTATTTGATGGATGTGTCTGACTTCTTAAAGACATTGAGTCATGGTAAATAGGCCTTCTCTACAGGGGGTCATTTGGTTTCGGCGTGATCGCTGCTTTTTCATGTGATATTTGCATCCGTTGTTGACAACTTGCTTTTGATGGAAATTGTCTTGTCAATCAGTACCATGTATTGTATTGTATTGTAGATTATTTAATGTTAGTTTTTACAATTGTGAATATACACTAATTAAGACTAACATGAAGCAATTTCAAGGATTGCATAAGAAAGTTCATTAACTGCAAAACGAGCACGCGCACTTGTTTTCAAATTCTCAAGTTGTCTAATATTTTGTGCTGTCTTCATTGATACCGGGAGTGAATTCCAGATTTTGGGCTCTTGAAAACTTTAGGCCCGATGTGAGTTAATGAGACCAGTTCCAGATCAACCAATAGCATCGCAGTCATGAAAACCATGACTCGGCTGATTTTGGCACTTAGGGTATACCCAATCCGTTTTATCATGACTCAATGCTTTTAACTGAAGCGAAAGGATGTGACACTTTTTTGGGGATTAGGAATAGGTCGATTTTCAGTTTTAGTTATAGATGGCGTATTTGAATGTTCATCCTGTGAATTTATATTTTGTTCTTACAGTATGTTGTTCCTGGCATTCTCGGAATTGTCGTTGGAGCAACAAAGAATAAATGTGCTGTAAGTAATTTTAATAAATATAATCTTTTTTGACAGACTTTATTAATTATGCTAATTTTGTCAATAAACTATGTTGATTATGCTAATTGTGGTAGTACAGCAAAAAGAAAATCATTATACTTTATATGTATACCGATATAGATTATGCTAATTTTGTTAATAAATTATACTGATTATGCTAATTGTGATAGTATAGCAAATATAAAACCATTATACTTTATTTGTCGATCGATATAAATTATGTTTTATTTGGTGATAAATTATGTTGATTATGCTAATTGTGATAGTACAGTAAATATAAAACCATTATACTTTATGTGTATGTCGATATAAATTATGCCAATCTTGTTAATAAATTATATTGATTATGCTAATTATGATCATGTTTCTCATTGCAGATGATTGCTTTCATGATCCTGAACATCATTTGCTTCATCATTAATGGAATTGCATCCATTTTGATTTTCGTTGCCATAGGGGTCTGGGCCGGGGTTGCCGCAGAAGTGACGTCAAATTGCAATTATTTATATGGTCACTGCGTTTGCAGATATAATGGGCAATCGTACAGTTACAAAGGTATGTATGTTCAATGCAACAATTTCCTCGATTGCACAGCTTTAAACCATTGCCAAAAGTACTTGGGACACCCAGCAATTTGCGTTGGGTTATTATAAATGTCACTTCTTTTCTCAGAAACTCCTATTTCCGCACCCCCTTCCCCCCTAAACAATGTTGATAATTTAGAAAAATATCACAGAAATCGCGTACATCCTAATCCCCTACGTCGTTCTGTAGGGGGGAAGGGGAATGGTTCAAAGGGGGGAAGGGGAATGGTTCAAAGGAGGAAGGGGAATGGTTCAAAGGGGGAAGCCCTTGGAAACTGACATTAGTGTACCAAGACTTTTGGCAAGGGTTGTAAATTTGAGCACTGAACAATATTCACTGATGTTTTCGGTGTTGTGAAAAGTACAGAATATCAAGTGGGCCAACGCAATATTTCTTTTGTTCTTGAGTTCCCAAATAATGCTCAATGATGTTGAGCAATATTTAGTAATGTTTAGATATCTTGTTTTTACCTCCCACTCAAAATCTCTCTTAACTGAAGATTCAAAACTCTTTCTGTCTACACAAGTCGGGATCATTTGTTTTGATGAAAAAAGATTTAAAACTCCGAGATGAAAAGACGATCTTGATGCTCAAAATTGTCCTCACTATACGGTTTGGAACACTCTGGATTTTTGCAAATATGTTATGGCTGTTCTCATTTCGGAGCCGTTTTTTGTCTAATGCTCGTTGGAGCATGCTGTTTTATTCTATCTATTTATACCCGGCTAGTGCGTCCTACATACCGAGCTTAACATAGGCACAAAAATTCAAAGATTAATAAGTACACAATCCCTTTGAATGGATGGGAGCAAGACCTTAATGCGATTGACCACACGAAGACCTTAGTACGACAGACCACTTCACAATAAAAGATAATATAAAACCACTTATAATTAAAGTTCACAATGAAATATTTCCAAATATGCTAAATTATTCAAAGATGTCTAAATCGGTTGAGAAATGGCTAATGAAAGATGTGAAGTTTGCTAACGAATCACTGTTATTTTGGCTCCGTTCATAAAGTTATGAACTGAGACTAAAATAAAAAAGTTTGATGAAGAAAGAGCCTATACACATCTGGACATATCTCAGCCAATTCGTAACACATTTGACTGATTTTGCATACTTAGAGGTATTTCATGATGCTCTTTCAGTTTATGGGATACAAATTCAATAATTCTAAAAATAGATTTTTGTGACGTCACCACTTTAGAACTGTATTGGTTATAGCCTTTTTCATCTGACTGTATGCTATGTTTCTTGCATTGTCCGGAAGACGAAACTATCAGTCCTTTGTTTAGAAACAAAACCGTCTTAAACCAATCAGTGTTGCAGGGTCATAGCACATGCGCAATAATCACCGTATTCGCACAGCTGTTCTGTCTGCGACCACACAATTCTTGAACTTCCCGCCAGGGCTTCAAGTGATAATGCGCATGTGCAATGACCCCGAAACGGGGGCTAGTGCATGTCTGGAAGACGGGCATGATTCAACTCCCGAACAATGCATTCCGTGCAAGATTCCATTTCTATGAATGAATGGAATATTGCACGTGACTTTGGACATCGTTTTCGAATAGCTCCGGTTTCGAATGACTCCGGTTTCGAATGACTCCGGTTTCGAACACAAAACTAAAACCGGATTCCTACGAAAGCGGCTTAATGGAAACAGCGCTTAAAAAGATTATACTTTCTTCTAGTGGACAGCTGCGATACTTTGACCGGCATTGTTGCATTGTTGTGGGCCATTGTTGTCTTTGCTCTCATTGCCGCCATCACCACCCTCGCAGGGTCAATCCTTGGTTGCATATCGTCATGTTGCTCACAGGTGAGTTCAATTCAACTCAATTCTAATCAATCCAATTCAAATAATAGTTGTCACATCTACACTCAGGCAATTTTCCAACAGTAGCAAATGCCTGAGAGGCTAGGGGGCGGTTACCCCCCCCCCAATACTTTAGAGGACAATGGTCTTTTGACCTAGAACAATGGGAAAATGTGACGTCATCTTATTAAAACAATAGACTTGCCCCCTATATTTGACTAAGTGTCCAGCCCTTGGTTTCAAGTGTCAAATTACCTTATCCTAAATGCCTAATTAGCCCCAATCTAGCCGTTCCTGATTGTTAATGTACCAAAATTTTGCCAAAGCTCCCTCTGCCCCTCTTTAGCAAAAACCTACGACTTATTTTATGTTCAACCGAAAATAAAATACCTTGCTGTAAATCTTCCATGTCTGAAAAATCTTACAGAGCTTTGTTGACTTTTGATCGATTTTTTGGTGTATTTTGCATCTTTATCCATACAGAGTTCCATTTCTGTATTATTACTTTCCAACCCCCTCCACCCCTTATTAACAAACCCTACTTTAGCATCCAACCCATGAGGATGGCGACAGTGTTCATTTAAGACAACAAAAGAAGCCATGTTTATCGATGGAAGCCATTTTGAAAATAAAACCGTCTGCATTTGCGTTGAATCTACATTTCTCCGATAACCGAACTGGTTCACCAATTTGTGATTATATATATCATCTCAGTGAGGCGGGCCAGCCCGTACCGTTTCATTAGTATTCAAATAGCATTTCAAATAAATTATTTGCTCTTATATTTGGGCAAGCAGAAAAAGCTGTACAGTTTCATAAGGAGGGCAAATAATTTCATTGCTCTAATATTTGGGCAAGCAGTAAAAGCTGTGCAGTTTCATAAGGAGGGCAAGCAAATCTATTGTTTTATATTTAGGGAAGCGAGGGAGGGCCACATTAAGAATTTTGGGACCCTGGGCATAGAATATTATGGGTTCCTTAGGTAAATATACATTCCTGATGATGAGTAATGGCTGCTATATGGGCCTGAACTAAAATATTTTTGTAAAAAGCTTTGATTTTGTTAATAGAAACCGTTCCGATTAAAGCTGGCCATACCACAAAAATTTGGGGCTCATCTGACGCTAGGGGCCCTGGGCACAGTGGTCGTTGTGCTCTGTGGTTGATGCAGCACTGAAGCGAGGCCATACAAAGAGTTGAAATTATTTCTGTGTTCATTTTGTTTTTTTACTTTCTTTTGCATTACAAAATGCTTATTTGCCTTATCAATGTAATGACGTCACGAATATTTTTTTTCAGAACCAGACCCCCGGCGTTGTGGTCATCCAGCAAGGCCAGATGCCCCCACCAAACTACAAGGCTTAAAAACTGTCATGGATTCTTGCATAACCGATATAGAATATAGTCAGTACATTGTCATATTCTACCATATAACCATGAACAACAATTATAGGTAATTTTCATAAAGTACACTATTATCAACCATACTTTTAACCTCGAGTATTTGCTGGTGACCGAGTTCTTTGGTCATGACGTCATAAAAACTTTTTAACAACATTTAAATGTATGCATCATGAAATATATACCTCTGAATGTGCGATACCAGTTTAATGAATCACAAATTGGTTGAGATATGACCCATTGAGCAGAGAGTTTCTTCCCCAATCAAGTAACAATAATTTGTTTCCGTGTGACGTTCTAAAGTGATGACGTCACAAAATTACATTTTGTAGAATTTTCGAAATTTTTTCCTATAACCTAAAAGAGCGTCGTGAAATGCATCTAAATCTGCAAAATGAGTTAAAGGTATTACGAATTGGCTGAGATATGACCAGATGAGCACAAGCTCTGGCCCCATCAAACCTCTGTAATTTGAACATAACATTATGAACAGAGCCAAAGTAACAGTAAAACTTTAGAAATCCTCAAATTTTTTCATTGGCCATAACTCATTCAATGTTTGACATGTTTAACTGATATCGCATATCGAGAGGTATTTCATGGCTTTCTTTTAAGCTATGTGGTTAAAATACGAAAATTCTTGTAATAGTTTCAAGTGACGTTACACTTACGAACTCTATTAGCCCAAAACAGTATTAGGCCATTAGCAAAACTCTGATCTAAAACTTGCTATATTCCAGCTAATTTCATACAAGTTCATCTTATTTTACGTTTTTAGAAGTTGTTTAAAGGTAATCTGTGGTATTTTTTCCCTTACATGGATCCATTAAAACCATGCCTCAAAGAAGTTGTAAAAGATTTTTGGTAAAGCATGTAAGTTA
>NW_027019653.1:917361-1011801 GCF_013076305.1 Rhopilema esculentum
TAGTAGCGGATTTAAGGAGGGGCAACTAGGGGTATTTGCCCCTCCCTCAACAAGTTGAAGCAAGTCTGGCGTCCCTTTTTTGGAAATTGTGCGCCCCTTTTGAAGAATAAGAATCAGGTGAAAAGTTTTTGAGACCGACAGGTTAATTTGCTTCAAGGCTAATTAGAAAATGTTTAGAAAAAACTTAAGTTGTTTATTCTGAAAATGGATCTGAAATTGTGGTATACAGCGTACTCTCGTCAACAATTTTTGGGAATTTTTCAGCGCCCCACTACCGACTGCCCCTCGTTCAAATTTGCTCTAGATCCGCCCCTGGTGAACTATGTGTGCTATTGAAATTCTTTAAACGACTTCAAGCGAATTCAGTGACCTTGAGTCATGTAGGCAGTCAACTTCAGCAAGCCGTGCGAATTTGTCCATAAAGAAACGACTTGACACACTACATTTTAGACACAACGCTTTGGTAGGAATACCTTGAACACGACGGTCTGTAATATTTTTGAGGCATGTTGGCGACTGGGTACTAATGACGTCACGGAAGGGTAGTCTAGTTACTTTAAACGTAGATCTAGCGAACTGAAAGTAATGAAGTTCGCACTTTTATGCATTTTGCTGTTGCGTTTGTTTAGGAAATTTTTGTGATTGCATATGTGATTAACAATATGGAGATAACCACGTGATTGATTTGTTTTGTTTTGTGTTCTTTGTTTTCTTTCGATAAATAAATGTGATTGGATAACATTATGTAAATGATCACATGAAGGCATTTATATGTGTTAGAAATATGGAGCGGATGAACAACTGATCACGTGAAAGATCACAAGGGTTTCAAAAGCTTCGGAGAATCTAGAGAAAATCATCGCTTTTGGCGATTATTGGAAAATTCAGGGACAAGGGATGCTGCAAGATGTTTTTTGGAGGGGCACAAAAATGACTGCAGCACAAAAAATTATGACTCGGTGGATTTGGGTACGATTGGGTATACCCTCTTCTGTTACCATGGCTCAATGCCTTTAAAGGCAATCTGTCTCGTTGTGGATTGGCTAACGAGAACAATAGCTGGAACAATTGTCTTAACACGATTCCAGCGCTCCGCCATATTTGTTACAATGCGATAAATTAAAGGGGGACTGGAGACAATAAAAAAAAATTCCTTTGTTCTTTTAATCAATCAATGTCGTGACAGATTGCCTTTATGGATAATGTTTTGTGGAATGCTAAACATGTTTGTGTAGATGTGCTTCCGGGACTCGACGCCATTTTTGTATTGAATAAATGCTATATTGAATACAACCACTTGTCTCTTATGATTTACTTAACCGATTACAATACACACATTAAAGCAGTTGAAAAAGCAACAGGTTGCAAAATTGAGTTTAGCTGGGAAATTACAAACTTTTCAAGTCCAGCAAAATATCACACTCAGCCTCTAGTATTAGAAACAAAACTCATCCCCAAAGAGAACAGCCACCTCGGTCGTGCAGATCTAAAACTGCAACTAGAAGATGCGATTCTGCTATCTGTTATGTTTCGTTCCATCTAGCAGTTCTGGAATCTATCTACATAAGCACGAAAAACCTGCTTTTGTGTAGACTGATAGAGTTCGTTTTCACCTTAGGAATTCATTGGTAACATTCTCAACAGGCAAACGGCACGGACTGGGCAATATCTAAAGTCGTGTGATCGCGTTTCTGATGGGCCTATTTCGATCTACAACTGGGTATATACATTTCCTATCGTAGTGTTTTGATCTATATTCGAACTCTGAAGAGTGTCAAACCGAAAGCTTTAGTATGACTCAAAATGTTTGCTTTTTTCAAAGCCATTTGTAATATTTTATTTCTCAGGGCTTTATAAACTCAAAAATGCCAGAGAACAAAATTGTCGCAGCTAAAACTGGGCTATGCTTTATAAGACTAGAACTGAGCTATGCTTTATAAGACTAGAAGTGAGCTATGCTTTATAAGACTAGAAGTGAGCTATGCTTTATAAGACTAGAACTGAGCTATGCCTTATAAGATGGCATATTTGTATCGCAGAACCCCACAACATAATCAGCAATTCGCTTAACCTTTTTTATGAATGAAGCAAGAAGCTTTTGTTATGCAACGTCTATATCATACAAATGTTATGCAACGTCTCAAAGTAGCCTGGATCTGGTAATCACCCAATCAGCTTTGCCTGATTAATTTCTCAATATAGCCACTAAAATTTGATTGGATCAATTATTCATGAACAAAAAAACATGTGTTCTGATTGGTCAGGTTACGAAAATGATTTTCCGCCTATTGCTCTGTTTCTGTGACCTGATTTCATAATTGTAAAGCTCATGAAAGGTTTAAATGCGTCTGTGGTTTTTAGTAATAACAAGTTCTATTGAATCAATGGCATACATGTGATTATGCCCATACAGCATTTTTAGGTAGCAACTGTTGTCAGATGGATTGTTTATATCACATAACACCGGGTAGTGATATATCCTAGCGGCGTCCTAGGTGATACAGTTATAGAGGTAACAAGGTACACAGCGGTAATCTGTAAGGGTCTGTTGAAGCACAAGTGAACTCGAATCATTTGAGAAAGCTAGCAGAGGCTTTAAAAGCAGGAAAAACATTCGAAAATGGGTGCACCAATCGCGAGAGGACATGGGATCGGAGCCATTGTAATTGGCGCTTTGGAGATACTGTTTGGCCTAATCATCATGATCTGCAGTTTCGTCGTCGGAGGCAAAATAGCTGGTAACGCGTCATTATCGCCCTACTGGGCGGGAATCCCGGTGAGTTTTACTACGCATCTGCTAAACCGCTCAAGTAATTGCTTGAAATTGCGACTGCAACCTCGAAGAGTTGGAAACAAATTATAAATAAAATCTTTACAAACAGATATTTTATATATAAGAAGTTTTTCTTTTGATAAATTGTTCCTCGCTCTTGCAGCCAAGCAAACATTGTGAAATTTCAGATCGGAGCTCTTCTTTGCTAGTCAAATTTGAAACTGTTCTAAGAAACAAACACCGCGCGGGCATTCATGTACCAGCAGGCGTGGAGGAGCCGGGAGACCGCTGAACACGTTCCCCGCTCTTTAATCTAGGGGCTCCTTCTATGTGGATGAGATGCCCCCTCCGTCTTTGAGTTTAGAACTCTCTATCTGAAGATACACCATTTCTAGCAATCTATCGAATGTATCCGTCTTCAAACCTGATTAGCGATCATGCCTTGAAAGCACTTACTTCTGTTACTCCCGTAATTATACGCAAGAAATTAGACAATCAGAAATCTGTTCATGGAAATCAGACATAAAATACTTTAGGACTAAATTCAGGATAGAAATTATTAACCAGCGGAAAGTTCTGAGTATAAGGCCCCTTTGCGCGTCTTTACGTGCCCCTCCGTTGATTTTCCCTCCATTTCTATGCCCTTCCGTTGCTATGCCGTCCGTCGCCACATAACTGTTATTGCGCCCCTCCGTTGCTATGCCTCTCAGCTTCTGTTCCCCTCCGTTGCTATGCCTCTGTCGCCCCCTCTCCGTTGCTATGTCCCACTGTTGCAGTGTACCTCAATTTCTAGTGTCGCCTACGGGTCACTTTGTTCTATGGCTTCCGACGGACTCCCCACGTCTGTCAATTTCGTCAGGCCGACCAGCGTCAGGAAAACATTACGGTCACACGACCACTGACCGGAGGAAGGTACACGAAAAACAATAGAAGCTCCTATGACACACCCACGCCACGCCACGCCCATTGTCTATTGTTTTGTGAGAAAGGTTTGCCTTCTGGGATGTTTTTGCCTAGATGAAGGTTAACTACCTCAGGACTCTGAGGCCGACATTTTCGTTGTATTTTGTCTCTTCACATATTCCTTTGCTTGAGTATTCTTACGTTCAAGGGGTCGGGTTAAAGCGCTGAATCAAGATATTCACATATCGGAATTTTATCAGTCAGAAAAGATTGTACAGTTCGAGTGAATCAGCTACACTCTTTTTTTAATAAGAACACGAGCCTCAAAATTGGTCAAAAGTTAACAACAAATTAAGAACAAGCTGAGGTTGAGCTACTGCAAAATGCAATTTTGAACAACGTTTTTCTCAAAATCGAGGATTTTTAGCGATGTGTGGGTGCATTTTCAGTGAATATTCAAATTTGTCAGCAAATTAAGGCTGTCTCACTCATTTTGTTGGCAAATGAGGCCTGAACACTTCCTTAGAGCGAAAAAGCTAGCAATAGCACTGCTTACACCTTCTTAATTTAAGAACAAATTAAGAACAATCCAGCCTTAGATTTTCGAAAAAAAATAAGAACAGTCAGCCTGATTTTAAATTTGCTGGTTCTTATAAAAAAAGAGTGTAATACATACAATATCCTAAATTACGATTTGGGTTAGTGTTGGAAAAGATTTCAATATGTTTGACATGACTTAGTTAAACACCGGATACGGCAAAGCCATACGTCGCAGGCGGTACGGAATATGCAGTTAAGCGGTTACGCGAGTATTTGATGAATGTCTATTATAATACTACCACACAAAGAACACCCATAGGCATTTAGATAATTGTCACCACGGATTTTGTAACTTAAATAAACTTGAATACTTCTCATTGTTATGTAAGGTTTTTATTTTCAAGATTTGATGGAGAAAAAGGCGCCGAAACCAAAGGAATTGTCGCCTAAGTAACTGATAAACAAATTGATTCTGTTATGCAAGAGTAAGTTTTGTGCCTAACTGTAACGGATTTTCAAACAGTCTACAAATGAACCCGATAGCTATAATCCTTGAGGAGTTAATACTGTTCCCAAGGTTAAAACTGCAGGGTACGGTACTAGATCTTTTAGCTTTTTGGGTCCAAAGATTTGGAATTCTCTTTCAAAGGAAATAAAATCATCCACAAATGCAAATCAATTGAAAGTTCTTATAAAATATATGCAACAAAAACAGGGAAAACCAGTAGCGGTGCCACGGGGGGGACCCGACACGTCCCCCCAGTTCTCAGCAGAATCGATTTTGTTCTTCGTCTAAATTCGATGAGAAAATGTTGGGGGAGGGGTAATATTTTGACATATGTATATTTGTGATGCAATCCTATGATTTTCAAACTGCCAATTTCCAAGCAAAAGCTAGTCAAAGGCGTTCCCTTAGGATTAAATTGGCGTCCCTGTTGGGAAAAAGGGCGTTTTCTGGTGGTTAAAAGGACGTGGCTTCAATTTCTTTGGTTTGTCCCCCCCCCCCTCCAGGGCTCAGTGGCTGGCGCCGCCATTGGGGAAAACAATTGAATTTTAGAATATTCATGCAGGGAAAACCTTCAATTATAAATTCAATTACTTTACAAACTGCCATTCAAAGATCGTGATTTCAATAAACTACATGAAAGAAAGAAAATAAGCAAAAAAAAGACCTGGGACTGAAACACTAGCGATCCTTTCTATACGTTAGACTTCTGAATCGTTCAACTTAATGCAGAGTTGCAGTCACCTACAATCCTTGCCAAAAATAACTGGAACGCCTTCCCATTGCAGCATGCAAATAAACAAAGCAAGTCTAAAACTACCTTGCCAAAATATCACTACCGCTTCAAAAATTTCGACCCCCTTCCCCCGTACAATGTTGATTTATTTGAACAATTTTTTTGCGGTACAGAATTTAAAAATGGCTTTGAAAAAAGCAAACATTTTACGACATACTAAAAGCTTTTTCGTCTGACACTCCTCAGAGCATAAAACGTCAGAATAGGTTCCGAAAAAACACGATGGAAAAATATATACCCAGTTGTGGATCGAAATAGGCCAATCAGAAAAACGCAAGCACAAGACCGGTATAGTTGACCAATCAGTGCCAAAATATTTTATCTTCAGCCGAATTGAGCAACATTGTATTTTTATAAAAAATTACATTTTACATGTGGGGGTGGGGGGGGGGATTTTTCTAAAGAAGCTTAAACTTTGCACAAGTGCTCCAACAATTTTGGCAAGGATTGTAGCTTCTAGACTAGGAGGGTGGATGGTCCACTAAGTGTAAGTTTACCGACCAAGATATAGAAGAAGAAAATCTAGGTGTTGTTTAAATTACTGACCAGTGTGCAGAAATTGACAATGGCGCATCCATTTGCTAACAGTTACATCTTGTATCGCTTGAGAATAATTTAAGAATGATCTAAGGCTCGAAATGGAAAATTTAAGGAAATTGAGGCTCTGCAAAAAATTATATGCTATTTCAAAAAAGGTGTAGAAAATGAAATGAAATGAAACGAAATGAAATAAAGTAACTATTTTAATGGCTACTTTGAGATGAATTTTATACCACACCACCCCCCTGCCTCGTAATCATCAAATACTCCCCTCGAGTCAACCTTCCTTTTTCGGCGCGGTTGCTCATCTGTTTACTCAATCTGTTTATGTCACTTGTGAAAAAATAGTTGAACAAACGTAAGAAACAAAATGTTCCGATTGTGAAGAACTGGTAAATAAATGCGAGTTTTGAAAATAAGCCTGATCTTTTAAAGCAACTTTTAAAGCAATATATACATAAGTATGATGCTTCTTCGTTTGTTTGTAGATCGATTCCAAAACTAACCTTAATCACAAGATTCCGTCAGTTTTGGATCTATTAGTACATACAAACGAAAAAGCCGCCATTGTGCAGACAGAAGGAGTTCGTTTTTCCTGTTGGACTCCAGTGGTAATTTTCTTTAGGCTCGCGGCACTGATTGGACAACTATGCTGATCATGTGCTTGCGTTTTTGTGATAAGTATGATTGCTAAACCAATATTTGACAGAAAGTTTCCAACATCTGATGAAAAATTTTGATTGTAACCAGCTTCTTGAGCAGATGCTTTAATCAGCGCGCGTCAGCATTTTCGCGCGGTCTCGCGGCTTCTATAAAATGTCCCGCATACCGCACTATGATCAAAGCGCATGGAAAGAGACTAGAGTGTTTGGTCAAGGCTACGAAGATAATATCTAATTTCGGTAAACACAAATCACTTCCGGTGAGGAGGAAAAAAGTATCCCCAAAAGGCGGCGATAAGGAGTTAGATGTTTTTTTAAGAGGTGGGGAGGGGTAAGAGGAAATATTAATAAACATTCCGACAAGGTAGGAAAACTTGCGAAATTAAACCATAATTCTCTCCATACTTTGAAAAAAGATACTCTAGGTCTCGTAACAAGCAAATTTAAGTAAATTATGAAAAAAACCAAAACAAAATTCTCCACGTATGACTTACCTGTTGCCTTGGCAACCAATGAATACATTTGTCTCCTCCGCAGTTCGTTGCCGAATGTATCTTTCTCCTTTGAACTGCAGTTGCTTTTAACTCTAAAAGCGGTTAAGAAACATAACTTTTGGCTTTCCTATTTGAGGGGAGCTGTACACATTTCATTGCGTAATAGAAGACGATTCATTAGGTATACAGATTTTATTAATTATTAACAGGAATTTATATTTTAGCATATAATATTTTCTATATTAATTCTTAAGTTATCAATAAAATTTATATTTAAGCACATGATATTTCATATATTAGCTCATAACTTATCAATAAAAATCCATACTTTTGCACATAATATTTTTTATTCTAACTCATTAATTATTAATAAAAGATTAAATCTTAGCACATGAGGTCTAAAAATTAATTCAAGCACTATAGTTGTACACGAATACACGAAAGATTAACGTAATTCCAAAATACGGAACGGAGCAGCTGGGTATTGAAAACCATACAAAACATTATTTAAATGTCAAAATAAAACAAAGCTAACTCTAAGCATGAATGAGGACTTTTTAACAACGTCTTCATTTACGAAAATACTTCTTCTTACAAACTTTAACAAAGGATTTTGAAAATAAAAACATACTTATTGTTAACGAGATGGAATATTTCGGAGCAAAGCTGATAAACAAGCTATAATTTTCCACGAGAATCAATGAAGTTTGGCGTGTTGTACGTTGATGAATAATTAGAAAGAAATTATACAATTTAATAACGACTTTGTACATGAATGAAATAATAGGTATAACATTTCGAGGTATGTGTTATGCTCGAAACATCTTACCTTTTTTTTATTCGTTCAGAAAACCGTCATTTAATGGTTTTATTCTATACAATTTTCCCCAATGCTGTTTTTGAATATGACGTCGAGAAAGATCTATTTTAAAAATATTGTTTTGTGGGCATTTAACAAAAGACCATCGACACCGTGAAACACATACACATATAAATTAAATATGACAACATTCGGTTGAAAAATGGACGATGAAAGATTTGAAATTTGCTAACGAATAACTGTTATTTTGGCTAGGCCCAGAAAGTTATGTCCAGAGACCAAAGTTCTGAAGTTTGATGCGACTCTCGATACAAGTCTGTGTTCATTTGCCCTCTGCCAATTCGTAATACCTTCAAATGAGTTTGCATACAAAGGGGTAATTCATGATTCTCTTTCAAGCTGTAGGATTAAAATTCAAAATTTCTAAAAAAAAATTTACAAACATACAAACGAAAAGGCCGCCATTGTGTAGACAGAAGGAGTTCGTTTTCTCTCTTGGACTCCATTGGTAATTTTCTTTAGGCTCGCGGCATTGATTGGTCAACTATACCGGTCTTGTGCTTGCGTTTTTCTGATTGGCCTATTTCGATCCACAACTGGGTATATATTTTTCATCGTGTTCTTTCGGACCCTTATTCTGACGTTTTATGCTCTGAGGAGTGTAAGACAAAAAAGCTCTTAGTATGTTGTGAAATGTTTGCTTTTTTCGAAGCCATTTTCAAATCCTGTACCGCAAAAAAATTGTTTAAAATTTTTTTTGTGACATCATCACCTTAGAACTCTATTTAGAGGTTTTCTTTTAGACTATTTCGTGAAAATTTAAAACAGATTTTGATAAAATTATCAACAAGCCAATTGGCGAGGAAGTTTTTCCATGCCTTGGCCAATTTTCCATAAATAAAATTCCTTGAGTTTTCGATCTATGTTCTCACGTTTTATACTCTGTAGAGAGTGACCGATAAAAAGCTCCAGTAAGATGTTTCAAAATGCTTGATTTTTTCAAATCCGTTTTTAAATTCTGTACCATGAGAAGATAGATTAAATTCTTTTTTACATATAGAAAAATAGTTTTCCATTTTCTGCGATTTTCATTCCCCTTCCTCTTCCAAACGCAAGGTATGAGTACGCAAGAACCATTTTGGCCGCGCGGTTAATCTTTTGTCGCCCGTTTTCGAGTTGCGGCCACGTTGCTTGATTGGTAATTGAGAGAAGCAATTATTTAATTGTATACACGCGCGCCGGCACTAAATATTTTATATGACCTAAACTGAGGTAAAAAAATAATTAAAATTTAATGGTGTCTTCACGTGTAGCTGGGAATGTTTCAAGGGATTGTTTGGAGATTTACTTTTTTTCTGTAAAGATAAGACACTAAGGCAGATAACAATTGAGAAACCCTTAGAAAATTGGAAGGTCAAGGAAAGATTCAGTTACAAATTGCAAAAGTTGGTGAAGAATAACAAGTCAATATCGACAGAGGACTGATAATTTTGTTTCATTTTATTCAAACTTATTTATACAATTTAATAAATAAGCGTTAAAAAGAGACTTACTTTTGGCCCTTTGAAAAATGAAAAGAAATAAAACTTATTTATAATACATTTTAAATTAAATTACATAAATAATTATAATCTAACGCTAAATGAAAAAGAGACGAATTTTTGTTTTTGGCGAAGGTTCTCAAGTTTTTTTTTGCTAATTTGCAAATAAATGTGTTTCTGAAAAAAACATAGAATAAAGTGATTTTACATATTAAATACTTTGCCCCAAAATCAACTAATATAGCCCCTGTGAAGCCACAATCCGCAGAAACAACCCATTGCCAAATCCGTAGGCCGCACGTAGAAATAGGGTCGAGGCTTTAAGCCGCAAATCTATAATAGCCCCCCTTTAAATAAGAACCTTTGACCCTGAGGCGTCTAGCAATCAGAACCTTTGACCCTGAAGCGTCTAGCAATAAGAACCTTTGACCCTGAAGCGTCTAGCAATTAGAACCTTTGACCCTGAGGCGTCTAGCAATAAGAACCTTTGACCCTGAAGCGTCTAGCAATTAGAACCTTTGACCCTGAAGCGTCTAGCAATTAGAACCTTTGACCCTCAAATGCTCATTTCTCGTAATTTTCCTTTGCAGTATCTGATTCCTGGGATATTAGGAATTGTCTCTGGTGTGACAAAGAACTTTTGTGCCGTAAGTCTTACTTTTTTACTACTTTGCTTAATCTGTTGTTTTGGAGTCGTAAGACATGATGACCAAACTTGGTCTGAGTTGATGACATGGTACTGCGCTACTTGACATGGCGAGATGCTACTTAACGTGATATACAGTATGTCATATGAAATATGACATATGACAGAATAGGTCACGACGTATGACTCAAGATAGAGCTGTACAGGATACATGACAAATGACATATGACATATCAAATATGAAACATGACATATCAAATATGAAACATGACATGTGACATGTGACATATGACATGTGACAGGACAGGACAGGACAGGACAGGACAGGACAGGACAGGACAGGACAGGACAGGACAGGACAGGACAGGACAGGACAGGACAGGACAGGACAGGACAGGACAGGACAGGACAGGACAGGACAGGACAGGACAGGGCAGGACAGGACAGGACAGGACAGGACAGGACAGGACAGGACAGGACAGGACAGGACAGGACAGGACAGGACAGGACAGGACAGGACAGGACAGGACAGGACAGGACAGGACAGGACAGGACATCAAATGACATGCTTCGAAATGGAAGTGCATGACATAACATGACATGACATCACTATTGGAAAATCCCAGAATTTAAAGCCTCTCTACATTTCTTCTCCTAGATGGTTGCTTTCATGGTTTTGAACATCATTTGTTTCATAATCGACGGTATTGCCGCCATATTGATGTTCCTCATAATCGGAATTTGGGCCTCGATTGTATCTGAGCTTACAAATAACTGTTCCAACAGAACCATCCTTGGCAAAAACTGGTGTTACTGTTCTCATAATGGCGCGGTTTATAAATACCAAGGTATGTATTCCTTATCACCTTGTGCTGAGTTGTAGGAACTAACGGGGCCACACATTTGTGAGGCAGATTCGAAGGGGGGGGGGTGATAAATTAATAGGTTTGAGGTACAGAGACGTGCCATCATTTAAAGGTACTTTTTTTGATAAGGACAGAATTAGAGGTACAAATTTTTTAAATACTGTATGTGCGGAATTATGGGTACCATTTGAAGAAACAATGAGAAGGCAGATCTGATTTTCACTGAGAAATTCGGACCCATCTGCAGGTTGTTACTGTTGCGAAGGAGACAGAAAACCTCCATTTGGGTCCAGGGCTCCGGGACACATGGCGAGAAGGTCTTACCATATTTGGCATTTCCGGACTCTCTTCTTATTACGCCCTCCCGTCGCCAGTATTGATTAGAGTTAGATACACGAGGCATAGAGAGAGATTCTCTCTCTTGAGTATAAATAATTACATATAATCATATATATATACTTATATATATATATATATCTTCTTGTTAGAAAGCATGTGTCTCTCTGTGGTACACACTTTTGTCCCGCCCGAGTCACAACAGTTACCTTTAAAGCCCATCCAGTTTGGTCACAAATCCCTAGTATTGACCAATACAAGAGTGTCCCACTGTGTATGAAACTGGACAATCAGAAAGGCAGATATGTTGATTGTGAATAGGCAACTTGCTTCGATGGATGTCATACTACTTGTTCGGGAGATGAATCATGGCCGTCTTCCAGACATGCATTAGCCCCCGTTTCAGAGTCATTGCACATGCGCATTATCACTTGAAGCCCTGGCGGGAAGTTTAAGTGTTGTGTGTTCCCAGATAGTACATCTGTGTGAATACTGTTATTAATGCGCATGTGCTATAACCCTGCAACACTGATTGGTTTAAGAAAGTATTGTTTCGAACCTCCCCTGAACATATGTGATACGCTAATAAAGGCAAAAAACTCCTTGGCATGTATGCCACGAGGTTAATCGGATTTTTCGGTCCTGATTCGCCATTAATATATAAAGTTATGTGTTGTGTATGCGCGCTCGATGCCTAAGATCCGCTGCGACCTAACGCTAGACCTAGAGCACACGAGACAAGACGCCATGTTTTCACTCCGACCCTGATCTAATCTCCTCTATCAACTCTAATCCGAGGCTAGTATAAAATGGTTTACACCTAATACATTACATTATGAATATAAAGAAGCGACAAATACATACATGCTTTTTTATGAGAATACCTATTTTTGCTCCAATCTTTTTACAATTTTACGATTTTAGGCTTAGATTAATCTTAAATTATTCTCGAGCGACACAAGGTGTAACTGTATCGCATTATAATTCTGATGATTCCAAAGGCGAATATCTCTATTTTAAGACATACAGCATCAAACTCACATTTGTTTTACTCTCCAAAAGAGCTCAAATCGTTACTGCGCATACTTGGGTATACCCTCTCCTTTAGTCATGACTCAATGCCGTCAATGCATGATTCATTCAGATCGGTTTTAGAAGTCAAGTTAAGATTACGAAGTCTTAGAATGCGCCAGTTCTTAGAATGAAGCTGTGTTTTCTTAGAATTCTTTTGCGGAAGTATTTCGTCCTTTTACCATGGCTCAATGCCTTTAAAAAGTGTGAAATTTAACGCAACCAATGGTTAGTAAGCAGCAGGAATGAGCAGACACGTGATATTGTGAGTGACGTAGAGGATGCATGTGATGTACACTGGTGCTGTAGCGTGAGCAAGTGAACAATAAACAAGCCTAAGCAGAGAGCCTTCATCCCTGTATCATCATTATTACTACCAAACTCCTCATCTATTGTGGGTGAACAATGGCCTGCACAGTTTCAACCAGCCTCTCTTGCCATTCCGCCATTGTTCTCCGCAGTCTCTTATTGACGCTCCTCCGTAGCCTCTGAACAATATTCTGTTACCCAACCGATAAGAGTAGAAATCTCAACAAGGCAACGAGAAGTATTTCAAGGAATGCATTAGAAAACCGAAGAAATCGGTAAAATACAAAAATCATTTTCTCCTTTGAACATACTTCCCTATCATCACAAAGTCATACCTAGTCCTAAAAGCACAATTTAAATTTTTAGGGACATAAACTGATAGCTTAATTATGTAGGGTGAATGGTACGAAGTTTTCAACGGGCAAAAACCCAATTGCAATTTTTTTTAATATTGTACCAAGATTATATTACAAAACCTTAATTTTACACAGTTCTGTCATCGTTTTTCTGAATTGCAAGAATTCTTGGCATAAGTGGAAACTAGTTTCAAGAATAAAGTTTTATAACGCTACAATCAAAAAACCTTTGCAGCCATTTTTACATGCTCGACAACAAGTACTTCGCAAAAACAAAGAATCTTTGAATTATTAATCAAGCATCTTAATTCTTCGACAAGTTCTCAATTAACTAGCCCTGTTTTTGAAAATTTAGGCCATTAAAATTTATCAAGTCACACCACCAGCAATGACGCAAAACACTTCAATCGAATTAACGAATGATTAGCATTTATTATCATAAATTTACATATAAATTTTTTGCGTGTTCTTGCACACAATGCATAATATGAACGAGTTAGCATGCTTAAACCGGGGGTTCATAATTACAGCAGGGTTAGAAAAAAATCGTGAAGGGATTTGACAAATTGCACAAACATCAAATTGAGTAAAAAATCTATTTTTGTTCAAATAATTGTTGGTAACTTTTCTGGGCAGCGAAACGAAATCGATTGATAAAAAATTATCATCTAAAAGATTTTGGAAATTTTGCAATTCTCGACCCATCAAAACTTGCAATTCTCGACCCATCAATTTTTGGTGTGAGTTTTTTCTTATAAGGCCCTACACCCATGCAAATTATAAAAAACATCAATTTTAAGGGTCATTTTACAAGCTGAGTACATTTGATATGAAATATCCCATATATGACTTTCAAACTTCATGGTGCGATGTGTTTATATTAAAGAAATCTCCACCAAAGTCCAATAATGTGTGTTCCTTTTTGACAAAAAAATAGTTTCTCTCTTCGATCTCTTTTTCTATTTAAAATCTACTGAATAGTTCACATAATATTTGATTTAGGCCTAATTCGAGCTTAGAACTTAGATCTTTGTAAATTTGAGCTTATTGATTCTTAATTAGAAATAGATTTGATATGAGTTTTAATTTGTTATGGGTCCCTTAAAAATATACAATAGTGAAGGGTCGCCATCCTTGAATTGCTTCAAAATAAAAATGAAATGAAATCTCCATGTTATACATTGGGAAAAGTTTGCCCCTTCTTCAACCCCAAATCCGATGAAATATTCATGTTCACCCTGAAGTTATAGTGATGTATGTTTATTAACGCTGATGTTTATGTTCCAACCCAAACGTTTTCTTTAATATTAAATGATATTAGAAACGAAGGCTTCGATGTAGCTTAGGCCATAAAATATAGAACTAGTCGATAAATCGTTCTTTGGAGAACCACGATTCATTTGGAAAATTATCTGAAATGAAGCTTACCTAATTTAGTGTTGCTTTTAGTTTTGCTTTGCATCTATGATCAGTTTTCTTGTCACGATTCCTTGAGAACAAAACACGACAAAATTCCTCTTGGCCATTTTGAGAATTTTGAGAATTGGCGCCATATATATCGAATGCGCCTGCATAGTGACACTATGAGGATTTGAATTTAGGGGTTTGTCGAACGGAAGGGGGCAGGTGTAATAAACCCCCACAATTGTAAGCAGTGATGTAGCTCACTATATACAATATTATACAGTATGTACAAAGAAAATTAATACAGATGAATAAATAGCTACACAAATAAATGAATAAAAAATTAAATGTACATAAATAAACAAAATATATTTACAGTGTAATACGTAAAGGGATTTATGAAAGCTAAAATTTAAGACACAAACTAATAGCATCTAAAAAGCGTTGCATTTACAGCTTGGGCAATTCCACTTTTCTATCTATCTTTGAAACTATTTCAATTTTCCGCGGATTCTATTTCATTTAGTAGCCTATAAAGCATTGTATGCTTAAAGTACTGGGTTCTAGTGTAGGAAAAATATACGTCATAGCAATAATGTTTTCCTTTTTTCCAGTTGACAGCTGCAGCACAATAAAAACTATTGTTTCTCTGCTCTGGTGTATTGTCGTGTTCGCCATCTTTGCGGCCATAGTTGCTTTGGCAGGATCCATTCTCGGTTGCATTGCAACATGTTGTAGGGTAAGATTTCTTCAGACTTTGTACTTTTTTTGCACTTGTTTCGATTGAAGCTTTTAAGGCACTGAGAAGCTATGCTTATTGAGCAGTAACCTGGTCTTTCCTCTCGATAAGACCACGTTGCGTCGATGTTACCCCATGAGTGCAGGAGCCTTCATTATTTACACTCTTTTATAAAAGAACAATATTATAAGAACACGAGCCTCAAAATTGGTCAAAAGTTAAGAACAAATTAAGAACAAGCTGAGGCTGAGCTACTGTAAAATGCAATTTTGAATAACGTTTTTTCTCAAAAACGAGGAGTTTTAGCTATGTGTGGGTGCTTTTTCGGTGAATATCCAACAAAATTCGGTGAATATTCAGCAGTCCTTTATTCAACAAAAAAGCTTGATTCAGCCAGTAGAAGATACCTGTCTTAGAGGTAATCATATTCTGACCTACCTATATGTAAGCAAGGTTGGAGGGGCTGCAGGGGGTAGAGCATGGCTCAATTTTCACTAGATGGTCAGAATTATCGTTTGGATTTATAGTCTTTAGTTTGTGGAAGAGAGGTGATTACCCTGGGTACCAGATCCACAAAACTTCGAGCACGTAAACAGAATGTCGAGTAGAGAAGCGTTGGAAGGGCCAGCAGAGAAGAAAGAGACACTCCTCTGCATCTTCACTCCAATCTTCTGTTTCCACTCTTGACTTTATGTGGCTTGGGTATCCAGAGTAACAGGTGATAGGATGGTTTCATCCATCTCTGCATCTTGCAGGATTTCTCATTGGCACATATTGCACAGTGCTCTCCAGTATCCCTTATATTTCCCCCTTTTATCGTAAAATTTCCTCTTTCTATATTAAAATGTTTTCACATGCCCGTATGTTGCAATTATAAGAGAATGAAAAAAAAGTGAAAAAGATAAGAGAGAAAGAAGAAAGAAGTGAAGTATTAAGAAATGAAATTTAATATTTTGCCTCTTCTAATTTGGTGCCCTGGGTTCCAGAGTGTCCATTATTCAGTCTCAGAAAAAATTTTGAGCAAGCTGTCTACAATACTTCATCCCGGGATTTATGAGGCGCTCGTACCCAGGGTCCTCATTTGGTAAAACTTCGTCTTTCAAGATTCACAGCCTGGATGACAAATAGTTTCTCTTTTGTTTTTCAGGGCAGTCAAAACACAACAGTTATTGTGCAGGCCCCAGGAACTGTGGTTCAACCTGGCCAACAACAAAATGCTCCACCATCTTACCCTATGAGTTAAAAGTTGAGGGATTACACGCGCTTTCCCTCGTTTTTCTGCACAATTGTCGTATATCGATACTCACCGAAAGACTTCGCAACTGAATAATGTTTGAACTGTAAAACCTTTGAATGCTATAAGTATAACTCTTAAGATACATGCAGGAATTGCTAACATTCCCCTGCCCCACTTCCCCAATTTTCTCTCAAAAGTATCAGCTTTATGATTTTCCTTCAAGTTACCCCATCATACTCCACTAACAGCTGCCCCTTTTTCAAATACAATGGTTTTCTCAAATGATATCTGTTTACAAATCTTTGTGTTGCTGTGTATGCACTAATCTTGTTCATAGATCAGTGTGTGTATGTCTCGGAATTGTCTAGTTTACATACTGCTCGACCTGATAGTCATAAATAAGCATGGTTAATAGTCATAAATTAGTATGATTAATTATTTCAAGTAAAGGGCTAGGGTTAGGGTTAGGGTTAGGTTTAGGTTTAGGTTTAGGGTTAGGGTTAGGGTTAGTGTTAGGGTTAGGGTTAGGGTTAGGTATGTCTCAGCATTTTTGTCTGGCCTCACTCCTGTTTGTCAGTCTCTGTTCCATGCTATAAGGCTTTGCTCTTGCTTTTCTTATAGGCAAAACAAAGCAGGACAAATACCCTTTTGCAGTAAATCCCCACCGGTGGAGACCCCTTCTTGCTTGTGTCATAATCAGTGAATAGGCTTAGAAATACTGTAACCTAGTTTAAAGCACATCATTTATTTATGAACTTGAATTCTTTGAAACCTTTTTTTGTCATTTGTAGCGCTTTTTCCTTGTTGTATTTCTTTGATTGTAAGTGCCAACCTTAAATTGTCCTCCAGCAACTTTATTTCCAAGGATGGATTTTTAGCAAGAGTTGCTCTGTTATTTTTACAACCGCAGAAGATTCATGTTGCCCTTTCGCTTAGTTGTAGAAAAAAGGGTTACATTAAGGGGGGGGGGCTCCTTTGGCCTACGATTTAGTCAGTCTGAATAGTCGAGGGGTTTAAAAGGGGGGGACTCAGGCCCACGATTTTAGGCAAAAGACACACAACAGGATGTCCAGAGTCTGTAGCCCAAATTTTCTGACATTTATCCGAATTGAGGAACTCTCGCCATCTTTTCAAAGCTTCACTTCCTTAAAATGATTATACTTCTCAATTTACTTCTTTTTTGAAAATTTTTTGCATATTTTTCCTAGGGGGTCATACCTTCTATAGCGACGGCCATATTAACGTGCACACCCTGCTAAAATTAAAAAAATCTTTAAAATGGACCCCTTAGAGAAAGCAATTCATGCGGTACATGAGTTCTAGACATACTTTTGCCTTTTATGTCATAGAATTCATCTTCCATAACTTTGCTTTTTATATTTTAAAGTTTCATTGCATTAAATTATTGGAATTCCATAAACCTTATGCCTGGTTCAAACGTCGCACTTCTCATGTGCCGAACCTAACTCTGTTTGGAGCGACACTTGAGCATGTTTAGCGCGACTCCCGTTTCAAACGTCGAACTTAATTATGTCGCGCCAAATGGGTTTTAGGATTGTTACATGAAGTATCTTGGTTAAGGCGCTCAATCTCAAATATTTGTTTGAAACGCATGCGCCCTCCGAGAAAGCAATGAATTCTGGGCAGGTAAATAAATTAAATATAATTATGCATTGAGTTTGGTACATGACAAGTTTGACGCTTGAAACCGTGCCGTGCTGGAGTCGTGCAGCTCGACAAGCTCTGCCGATCCAAACTAGTCTGCCGCTCCTAACACTCAATCTGCCGTACCAAATTGATTCAGACGTCGCGCCCCTCATGTACTTAATTCTCGAGCTAGGTTCGGCACATGAGAAGCGCGACGTTTGAACCAGGCCTTAGCTTTATATCATGCAACTGGTATCGCACATGTGTTTCGATCGCACGCTGGGAGCGCATTCGAGCATTCACTCTACTCCTACCAAGGATAGAAACTGCTTGGCAGGAAAACAATGAATAAATAAAGACAAAAGACTTTCTCATCTCTTAGCAACAATTAACAAAAGATTTACCACGTTTTAAAATATTTTGGTGGAATTCTCATGAGCATGTCTTGAAACGTCTGTCAAATGTCGGCTTGTATTTTCAAATACATTCAAGCCAACATGAGAACTAAACGATTGTTATCGCATACGCTTATCATAATTATTTCCAACCCCCCTGATACTAATTTTAGAAAACAGCCTCTCGATTTAAGGTGGTCTATTATCTCAGGGCGTTGTTTGTAGCACTGTTGCTAATGGATACAGAAACAGCCAATAGTAAACAAGAGCTTTACAAGCTTTACAAATTAATAGATTTACATTGCGAGTGAGTTTTGCTGAGCCAAACGTTAATTTCTACTTCGCCTAAATTTCAACGGAAAAACATAAGAAAATGTCTGGAAAACAAGTGTCAAAGAACCATGCGATTGCAGCGTTGGTATTAGGAGGTATCGAGTTGGTTTTTGGCTTGATAATTATAATTTGCAGTTTTGTTCTGGGAGGAAAACTCGGAAATGCAAGCACGACGCTTACGCCATATTGGGCAGGAATTCCGGTAATTTGACCTTTAATACTTTGTCTTTTGATACTTTGTCCTTTAATACTTTGTCCTTTGCACTTATTTCTGACCTTAACTTTGCTACTTATGTTACTTTGCCACAGTGAATAACATGAAGCTATCACATTAAGTAAATAAAATAAAACGAAGCGAGGAAATATTTTGGCAAGAAGCCAAAAATTGTCGTACCAACTCGTATTTATCAGACTTTCTCTCAAGTTCTCAACATGAACTTAGACTCTACACCTTTAACATGTCCAAAAACTCAAATAAGTAAAATATTAAACGTTTGCTTTATATTACAACTATTTTACTGGACTTTTTGCTAAACAGCAGTCTCAAAGCATTCGTCTGCAAGGCGGTAAAGTTTCGTTTCGCGGGGAACGCGCGCAATAATGTTCATCTTTGCTTATAACCGTGCATTGTGAAGAATCTGCGGCCGAGCCCGCGCGTAATACTTTCTTATCTGGTTATCTTCTCCTTGAATATTCCTTCATTTAAACTTCTGTCTTTTGAGAACAAGAAAAAACTCTGGAATACAAGATCTTTTTGATAACCTTTGCCACAAATTTCGCGCACGAAGTCTCGCGAAGCGTTGTAGCGCTCGCTGAGCGGGTAAAGTTTATTTAAAAGTCTGGCACGGAACGCTATTTCAAAAATGAGCAAAATTGTGCAGCTATTGCCCTGAAGATGTTACATTAATTGCGTATATATATATATAGTAAAGGCTAGAAAAGAATTGGCCGAAGGATCTTTTTCGAGATTGATGTGATGACAAGGGAGTTAAGTTTTCAGGTGGGTGAGGCAGCCCTCTGTCCTGGAGTAAACAATGAGCAAAGAGCGGGTTCAAGACCCTTTACAAAAAATAATTGAAAAACGCTGTATTATTCGCAAAAAATAGGAGCTTTGGTCCCTGGCCTCCTAATTTGAAGGATCCGAAAAATGCCAATTTCCTACTAGGAGATAATGTTCATTTTATGGGAAGCAACGGAGTTTACGCATGCGTGCTGGACAACTCACAAGTGAAATCCATTGCTGCAGAACTACCGAAATGATAGAGGCGAAAGCTGAAGCTATGGGCTTCGCGCGCTCGCGAACGCACGAGTAAACTCTGACCGCTTCGCGTCGCGCGAACAGATTGCCGTCCTAAGGCGTGCTTAATAATGAATCGGGCATGAATATTCAGGCATAATGGTCAGGGAATCCGTCATGATTCTGCACTAATCATGGTAATAAAGCTTCCAAAAAAGAAATTAATTGGTTGATTCCACAATTCGTGTTTTTCTTCCATAACTCTTTTCAAAAAGAAAGCTATTCAATTGAATCTTTTTTACTTTAAGTTTTCTTTCAACAATAGAGTGAATAAGGTTTCTTTTTAAAAAAATGTAATCCGTATCTTTTTTTAAAGTTTTGCATACAAATGACAAAAAACACAGTAACACGAATAAGAGATCACTATTTGATGCTGGCAATCATGTATTATGTGATGTACCCTGAAAGTACGCGGGGGTTTGAACTGTCAATTCATTTAAGACAAAATAAATGGAATTACATGACTGAGTGTTTGGATTTACTTAAAGGGCAGGTTGGGGTGTATTAGTGGGAAATAGAGAATGGACTGTAGTTTTCATGCAGTGCGGTTTTTAGGCGGGTCTTGAAAATAAAGTTGAGCATGCGGGTTTTGAAGGGTTTTAAAGGGTTAAACCCAACATTTTTAGCAAAAGTTATGTTTTGGTGGTAAAAATTGAAAATGGTTTGAAAAAGCAAACATTTGAGTAAACTAAAGCTTTTTTTGTCTGATCTATCACGTCAACATTCTTTATTCATGTTTGACTCTGTTGACAAATGAAAATAGGAGAAAGTAGGTTGCGAGCGAGCGATTTTCTTTTGTTCAAGGTTTCATCCAAAACCGGAACCGGAATTTGATTGGTTGGGGGGATTTTCAATTTGCTTTTTTGTTTCAAGTGGGCGCCTTCGAGAGAAGTATACATGATGGTATAGGGATAATCGTAGGTCTGTTTGTGCTTTTGAAAACTAAATTATAGAAACATTGGCCACTTGGAGTTTGTTGTTCTAGTGCTTGAAATAAAATGTGATGTAGAAACAGAAAGCGGCTCTGTTTGGGAGACTCTACTTCTCTTCTTTAAATTCAGAGTCTGCGACGCCAGCTCTTTTGAGAAGCTTCTTGTTTGTCCTTGAGATTGGTTTCTGTGTTTCTGCCCTTTTTTTGATTCCTTTCTGCATTTTGTCCTATTTGATTGGCGATCCCAAAAAGGTGGTTTTCCGTCTATTGTGCGCAAACAGCAAAATTACGGATTAGGGGTATGTTTTACACCCACATTCCAGTTCAAAATTGTAATATATGGTGTCGGGATTATTTTTTGGCCAGTACATGATTCGCCAGGGAATCCTTGGTATTTGTGACAGGGAATAAGAAATTACTGTGCAGGTAAGTTACCTAAAGAATTAGGACAAAATGATTCGGTGCTTTGAATTCTTCACTTATTCAGCGATTAATAGCATTATCGATTCCGCCGATCACTTCCTGTTTCTTTTTGTTTGGCGTGAATTTCACCGGCGGTGGTGTTATACAGCAGTAATGTGTCACTGTCTAGCTCGTTAGGAATAGTAACAGTTAGAGATAACATCGATCATTTTATTTCTTCAGTATTCAGCTTAGGGATCAATCATCGGATAGTATTAATCATTTCTTCAGTAATCATTAGGAACTCAAGATCGATAATTATTCTCACGTAAATCAGTTAGAATCATTCATCGATCGATTAAATCATTTTCTTCCAGGTAATCAGTTAGGAATCAATCATGATCGACTTAATTCATTTCTCTCAGTGATCAGTTTAGAATAATCATCGGATCGACTAAATCATTTCTCTCAGTAATCAGTTAGGAATCAATCATCGATTCGATAAATCATTTCTTCAGTAATCAGTTAGGAATGCAATTATGATCGATTATATTTCTCTAGTGAAATCAGTTAGGAATCAATCGATCGATTCATATTTTCTCAGTATAATTTAGGAAATCAATCATGATGATTAATCATTTCTCTCAGTAATCAGTTAGGATCAATCCATCGACGATTAATTTTTCTCTCCAGTTAATAGTTAAGGATCAATCATCGATGATTAATCATTTTCTAGTAAACCAGTTTGGAAATCATATCGATCGGATAAATCATTCTTAGATTGATGCATTCATGGTGTTTGAACATCCTTGCTTCATATGACGGCGTAGCTCCATCCTGCTCTTATTGATTGGTTCTAATGGTGCTTCCTTTGACCAAATCAAACACTGCAGTGAGACTAGAAACTGCCAATGTTTACACAATGGGGCTATATATATATTACAAAAGGTTTGTATAAGAGATGTAGCCAAAAGACATTCCAAGGCGATATATACTTTGACTGTCCAGACTGCTTTACCGGGGGTCGTGTTTGTATTAGTGATGTAGTTAATAAATTGCGAGGCAATATATTGTGTTTAAGACCATTGCTACAATGAGCTTTGGCGATGACCAAACATGGAGTAAAACTTTAAACGGATTAACATAGTTGAATTTCAGACTGTCTGAAAATGCATTATGGGATGGCTTGCGTGGTGTAAACCATGAGTTAGGAGAGTTTACGAGGGTTTTACAGGCTTGTGTTCGCAGATTCGGCAGTAAAAGAAAGTACAAAATTCAATAAGCGTGTTCTGATTTCTTGGCTCGACGGTTCCTATAGTTTCATCTAATTCAACAACGACTAAACGGGTCACTTCGGCAAAACTGGTATGCTTCAAACTTCTTGAAATAACAACGGCTATACGAACATCTGAAATCACGTCTAAACCTTAGCGACTAAATTAAACGACTGAATTACTCACAAAAGCCAACAAATATTATACTCAACAGCAATTAAGATAATTAGGACAGTTATACAAAACAGAACAAAGGAGCTGATCACAAGACAGGCTGTTACATGGAAATTGGCCAAGGTGCTAACAAAAGTCAAGCACGCAAATGAAATTCAAACAGCAAACAAGCAAAAGTTTCCTTAACGAAATTCTGTCCTTTTACATAACTCTCCCCTTCAAGGACAAGCGTCCTCGCTTGCTTCAAGTGACTCCATTCCAAAATTGTTTGGTACCGCTTGGCGTGCTATGTTTCCTGACAATCTTGTTTGCTTCCCCTGCTCTTTGGTAATAGCTGCCTCCCCTATTTGCATCTCCTTTATAAATCGACTGTTCTGGCATGACACAATCTTCCTGTTCATTGGGTGCGATTTCATTATTTTCAAATTCAAACTTTTTTTGTCCCCTATCTTGTCTCGCAACATTTTCCCTTTTTCTGTGCATTATCTCTTCTACTTGACGTAAAATACATTTCAAGTTTTCAATTAGTTTGCAGATGTGCTGGAATTCTTCCTCAAATTGTGCGTCGTTATATCGGCTAAATTTTGTAGAAAACCAACGAGGAAATCCATTCGTGCGATAAGCTTTTGGTGGATGAATAAACGGGCGACTGCGACAGTACTTGACAACATGTCCAACCATTTTACAATAGTTGCAGACAGGACGACCGTCTGTTGCACGCAAATATAGCAAGTCATTTCTACGATTAAAATTCGACATATTTCTTCTAAAATACCAGCTTTCTTTTTTACCAATTTCTCCCGTCACGTCGTGGTCACCAATGTAAAATCACTGAGTTTACGAGGGTTTTACAGGCTTGTGTTCGCAGATTCGGCAGTAAAAGAAAGTACAAAATTCGATAAGCGTGTTCTGATTTCTTGGCTCGACGGTTCCTATAGTTTTATCTAATTCAACAACGACTATATGGGTCACTTCGGCAAAACTGGTATGCTTCAAACTTCCTGAAATAACAACGGCTATACGAACATCTGAAATCACGGCTCAACCTTAGCGACTAAATTAAACGACTGAATTACTCACAAAAGCCAACAAATATTATACTCAACAGCAATTAAGATAATTAGGACAGTTATACAAAACAGAACAAAGGAGCTGATCACAAGACAGGCTGTTACATGGAAATTGGCCAAGGTGCTAACAAAAGTCAAGCACGCAAATGAAATTCAAACAGCAAACAAGCAAAAGTTTCCTTAACGAAATTCTGTCCTTTTACAGTAGCGCAATGGCTCATTGGTAGCAATGAGTCTTCAAGACTGTGTAGAACGCCAAAGAGTACAAGTTTACATTCAGTTTTTGAATAGCCGCAAAAAAATGAAAGGAATCACCACTGCAAATCGGAAAAAAAACAGAAACAGAGAAACATAAAGCAATTTCTTTGTTATGTTCCCTCGAACCATTTAGAAAGATGGCCACGAGTGTTTGAAACTTTTGCTACATTGGTTCCTTAATTTAGGTCCACGAATTATACAAGACTTCTGCTTTTGATGTAATATTGCCAATCGATGATTGGAAGTTTGCTAACGGATTACAAATATCTTGGTTTAATGTTTTAGTAGGTAAAGTGCCTGCGTTCATATTGCCATATTGCAGCCAACATATAACTAATTTAACCGATTTCACATATTTAGAGATATTTCATGATACTCTTTCAGGTTATGTTATTCAAATTAAAAAAATTCTCAAAAAAATTAATTTTTGTGACGTCATCACTAAAACATATTTTTGTGACGTCATCACTAAAACATATTTTGTGACGTCATCAGTTAAGAATTCTTTAACTTATACTTTTCGCAGTTGATAGTTGTGACACATTGAAGACCATCGTATCCCTTATGTGGAGTATCGTCATATTTGCTGTGATCTCTGCCCTTGTCAGCTTGGCAGCCTCGATTCTAGGATGCATTGCCACGTGCTGTTCTGGGGTAAGACGACAACTTAATCTCGTTTTCAACAACATAGCCTTTGTTAAGCTCTTTTTTCTAACATATTGATTCCATTCATTCAAATGTTCACATGCTCATATCAAAGGCGACTTGAATATAGCAATCTGTTTGCACTGCGTTACAACAATGATAGCAAAGCTTTTGGAGCCTGGGTGCCAATCACGCTCCTGTGCAGTGTCCTTTTGGTTGCTTATTATAGTCTTAAGCGGAAAACCCGCTCTGGAAAACGATCCACGGATTGGATCAGATCGTGTTGTTCTGATCAGTTCCGTTCGATCCGCGGATCGTTTCAGATTGGAATTCATGACGCAAGTGCTCTATTGTTTAATAAGTTTTAATTCGATTTTGATCAAAAGAAAACTACTGTACCGGAACAGATCAAACAAGTTGGAATGATTTCAATTTTTTGTCGAACCGTTTCGGTCAGTCGCGGATCTGTCATGTGACCATTTTTGCATCCATAGCGCGTGCGCAACACAAAATCTGATCCGATCCGTTTCGATCCAAGTAGGTTTTCGGCTTGTTGTCACTTTGCGATGTCTTATTTGCTATTTTGTATTAGGTGTTGCATTAAAGTTTAAAGTCTCTGGCCCAACCAGCATGCTTTGCGGTAGCTGTCTTTTTACACGAGAAAAAATTGATTGTACTTTGGATTTTCATGCAGTACGATGTTAGGCTGGTTTGATAATATAATCACAAAGCATGCCGGTTGTAAAAAAAGCCTTTAACTGGAAAAAGTACCAAAAATACGCTGTGGAGGAGGGTAGCCCGCTTATATCAAATATTATGGATCATAAATTTTTGTTTACCCGTAACTAAACGTTTGCCGTCGCGGTAATTATGGTTTTTGCTTTACAGTCTCAGCCAAGCACAGTCATTGTACAACAGCCTGTTATGATGCAACAACAGCCAGTCATTATACAAAATACTCAAGACCTACCACCATCATATGGACAGAAGTATTAAACGCAGCGGAGGCGCGTTGTACAGCTTTCAACTAATGTAATCTCACTAAGTCTTAATTAGCATACACGGTGATAAAGAAGCTTAAAAAACATACACCAATAGGTTTAACGAACTAACTTCAAAGACACTGGATCTGAAGATTCTGAGACCCTATGATGATTTCTACTGTTGCTAGGGTAGCAGTCGGTCCTCCTAACTATAATTGCCCCCTTCTCTAACTCTAATCGCCCTCGCAGATTTCCGGAACCAAACAAGCAACCTATTGAAACTCATGCATACCAAACTTTACATAAGACTTGCACTTTTATTTTGAACTTTTTCTTACAAATAAAGGCTTTGCAACTAGAGGAAACCACATTAACAGTATCCAAACCTTTTATTTTTAAACAGTGGTGACCGGTGTGAGCTGGCCTCGAAATAATCTGTTCTGTAACGAGGCAGTTTACATTATTTCCAGGAAATCTACATTCTAACCTGGCAATCCCATAAACCATTGTTATGCTTATTTTATTGTTTATACATACCATTTGTATGATACTGTAATTCTTAACACTTGTTGTTTATTTAATCATGGTTTATTTTATTTGTTATCTTATAAACTACGGTGATTGTATTTTCATTTGGTTTCTTCTTCATTATCTCGTTTTATTCATCTCTTCACGCACATAAGTGTCAAGGAGGAACAAGGCCAACAACTTTTTCAGAGGGGTACAGAAGTGTCTCTCTTTTTAAGGGTGTGGTCATGGAAGCTTTTCATTTTGAATTCCAGTTAAACTACAATTACAAATATCACTATTACAAGGTAATTTGTAACTGGCTAGCCTGTTTTTACAAAATAAGACTATTACAATCGTAGTAAATAGAAAAGAAAAAAAAACGTTAAAAGGGGAGTAGCTCTGGGTTAGTTCATGTTTTGTTCCTACAGCAGAACATGTAATAGGTGGTACGAATGGATATCGTAGAAAGCATAGAAATGAGATATCGTTTGTGTTGATCATCGATGGAAAGAGAGTCACCACCTCCACCGCGCCACCTCCACCCCCCCCCCACCACTCCTTTGGCGACGCCCCTGGTATCATGGTATTTCCATTGCTGCAGAATTACAGAAAGAAGAAAATCTTCTTAAGTCAGATCAAATGCTTATCATACTTTGTAGAAAACTTATTTCTGGATTATTCTTAATATGAAACGAGTACTGGTCACCCAGCAAAAATTATGTTAAAATTGACTTTTCGCAACTTCGCTTCTCCGAAATTTCGCAATACTTCGATATGATTGGTTGATTCGCATAAAACTTGAGATAACAGAATAAAATCAAGTTATCCTCATCAAAGTACAGCATTAAGTTAAAGTGAATGCATTGACAAAAGTGCCAAAGAGGAATTTGGAAATAGGAGAAACATCGAAGAGTGGACGCGAAAACTCTACCCAACAAGTTTCTGTTCGAAACTTATTGGACGGAAAAATAATAAATGTTCCCCAATAAATTGATGACGCCATTATATATTAAAACTTATAAGAAATGTTAAAGTTTCAAAAGTTGAGTGGCACATTCCCCTTGTTGTGGGGCATCCTTCCAGTTTGATAGCTTCCGGTGCATGCGTCTATGAACGAAACTTCTTAGACAAGACGAGAAACAGGCGAGTTTTAAAAAGAAACAGGTGATGTCAAATGCCATTAAATATGACTTCAAGGATATGAAATAATACAACTTGTCATAAACTGTGAAAACTTTAGCATAAGCCCGATTTCTCGAACCTCCATGGGAAGGATATAAAAACTTGAGGTAACGGAGTTTTGCTTATTTAGGAATTGGGGGTGTTGTAGGAAAGGTTCCAAGGGGTATGCAATACTGTTCGAGTTAAGGAAAGTTGATGGCATTACAAGCACCGAGGAGCGTTGAGAAAAGTGAGGGGGTCTAAAAACAGTGGGTGGGGGGGGGGGCTAAACCGTATAAAAAGAGGCTTTACTGGTAGTTTATTACTTAGTATTTGTCATTTTTTGCAAAAAGTGGAGGGTCTAAAGCCCCCCAGCCCCCCTCCTCCACGGTGCCGGTGACATTAGGGGTTCGGAGGTATTTGGGAAGCTTCTAAAGGGTATGCAAAAACAGGTAAGATAATTAAAGGTTATTCCAGGAGGGAAGTTCGAGTTTTCGGGATTATACTGTCTAATATCTGGAAATACAGGTTGTGCGAATGACATTTCTTATCAATATTTCGAATTCGGACCTTGGACAACCCCCGGAAAATCAACGGTCTGCAATACACCGGTCTTACTGCGTTAATAAAGTATGCATAAACACAGGAAAAACGTAAAATCTAAATGAAAATTTCAATCAAGAAAATTTGATCCTGAAATTAATCAACAAAAATAACGAAGATTATTAAATAGCACGATACAGAACTATTTTCAGTGTAAATAAACTTTAGCCAGTTACTATTCGACAGTATTTAGTTTTGTTGCATCAGCGCGAGCTCAATCGGTTATCTTCAAACAAAGAAAAACAACAACACATAACCAGTTCAAGGCTCACGCCAGCTGAGGGGGGCGGGGGGGGGGGCTGGGGCCTCCAATTATTTCGGAAGCAAATGATTTCAAGAATGCAATAAAAGCCTTGACCACCCCCCACTTTTGTTAGCCTTGCCCCCAATGTTTAACTTCGTGGCGTGGGCCCTGTAGTTACAATATGACTGTATTTAGTTTACAGAAGTACCTATGTTTACGAAAGGGGATTTTTAAAGGGAAGGAGCCATTAAAAGACCCTCAAGACAATGTTAAGGTGTATTAAAGGCAGGGTGTCTGCCAGTGTACTAAATTCTGCTTTCACTAAAGAAAAAATATCATTATGAGTTGGTTTCAATGAATGATTCGTGACTGTAGTCAATCAGAAATGATGTTTGATGGTTCTAACCTCGTTGCTCATATTAGCCAATAACAGAGGGAGAACCCGCAATACTGCTGCTGGGATCAGAATTCTTTGTACACTTAAGTATCAACTTCACACATTTGGATTGGCAAAAAGCAACTTTGCTTTTGGGGCAGTCATCCCTTCTTCTCTAGCAATGTTGAATGTCAGTGTTGGGGGGTGGGGGGGGGGGGGGGCAAACAAATTAAAATAATTATGTGGTTATCAGAATTCATAAGGACCTGACTGAAAGAGGGGGATGCTAAACCCCTTTGGCGCTGTTAATATTATCATTACATGTGCACCTGGTACTTTTGTTGCTGTTATATACTGGATAAAATAATCAGTGCAATTATGGTACTTCTGCTTCTTAAAACACTAAGAAAATACAGGATGAAATCCCCTGAACTCATCAGCTCATCTTTGCAAAATTATCAATAACTGTGCATAGTTACAACAAACTTGACACTGTAAAACATGAAATTACTAAAACTAATTACCTCAAGTTCCTATTAATTAAATACTGCAAAATAATGTCCCTGTACAGGATGTTTTTTAAGTTCCATCTATACCCTAAACTCCAACCCCATGAACTGCAAGTGAAACAAGACATGTGTGACAATGTGTATTTCTGATGGATGCTTTCTAGACAGCGCTGATTGACTTACAACCACCCAGCATCAATGTCTTCCTTTTCATCTGGGGATGGCGGACGTTTCATTTCTGGCTCCGAGTCATGTTGATAAGGTGGTGGATACTGGGAGCCATATTGTTCCTTGTATGGTCGTGGTGGCTCTATATCAAAATCTTTTCTTGGTTGCAAGGGTGCATCTTGGCGAGGTTGTTCTCTTAACATTGGGCGTTCTTCAGCTCGTGTTTCTTGAAGTTGGAAATTAGCCGGAAGAGGGTTGAATCCAGTTTTTGGTTGGGCTTTCTAAGAATTTAAAAGAAAGGCTATTAATAAGAAATGATATATGATAGGATGGTTCCCCATAAGGCTACCAGAAGCAAGGGACAAATGGGGAGAGGGCGGATAAGGGAAGCTGTGATTTCCAGCATTCTGAACAGTCAGACTCTATGGAGGACTTTAAAGTGAAGGGCCTGGGCTAAAGAGGCTTGTACGTGTAACAAATTCTTTTTGGACTGTTGCTTATGCTCCAATTCAACATGTTTTCCTCTCTGCAACAGCCATCTGAGTTCAAATTTTGTTTAACAACAAATACATATAGTTCAGGCTATCTAGTGGGGATTACAGCACTGATGTGTTACAGATGTGAATTCAGTGTTAAGTGGATAGCCATATTCCGTGACTGTGATAGGGTCAATTATTTCTAAATGCAATGAATCTGGTTGATGTCATTATTTCTAAATGCAATGAATCTGGTTATACTCTGACAGCAATGGACAAAAAGTACTTTAAACTCATTGGCAGACACATGGGGAAATTTGTGACATCATCTTATTAAAACACTAGCCTTTCCTCTAATATCTAACCAACTGTCTGCAAAACCACTGTTTAAAATGATATGTTTTGTCTCACTGTGCTTAGCGTTAAAGGCCCTAAACCTGCTGAATAAATGTATGGCCTAAACCTGCATTTCAGCAATTAAAATGAATTTTTTTTATATTCACATAAATTTTTTTACGAAACATACACAAATTTACCGGACGATACCACAGAAAGCATGGGAATATATAGCAACCCTGTGGTAATTTACATTAACATATAAAACCAAACTAACTATATACAATTTAAAGATATAAAATGAGCGAAAACATTGGCAAAATGAAAATTCATCATACTTACAGGTTTTTCTGGGAATCGCAGGGCATAGCAAGCAATATAGCTGCAACAAAGGGCCAAAAATGATGACAGAATTGCCATTGTTATGATGATAATCAGCATCATCGCAATGATTTCCACCTCGTCACAAGCTTGAACTGAAATTAAAAGGAAATATATGATAAGAATGCAGTAAAAGAGAAAGAGTTCTTTGATCAGTGTCTTATAAGGGAAAATATTTCAAAATTGATTGCCTTTACGCATCATATATATATGGTCATTTTCCTAATGTAGATTGTTGTGGCACTCATTGGTGAACCAAATAATGATTGGTGATCAGTGAATACATATAAGGGAATACATTTAAGTCAGAAAAAACAATTCTTTTTTAACTCATTAAAATGCATATCACCTTAAATGCACATTGTTACAGTTTTACAAAAGGGTCCAAAAGCTGCCCTAGGATGGCTATAACCATTGTTTCTGAAAAGTGGGGGGAGGGGCATGTGTCCCCTCATTGCCATAGGCTAGTGTTAGAATTTGAAATGGGCAAAGTGGAACTAACTCTTAATTTCTGAATAACAACATTATTGTTGAATGATTTTCTAAACGTTGACTGATAAAAAATAGTGACTGAAAATCAGTGCATACCATAAACCCACATTCTGTCAGCATCCATTAACTCAATATGAGTCTTGTCGCTGATTACACATTGACAAAAAGTTCTAGAAGTCGGCTCGTGATATTCAAAGACGCAGTTATTAGCCTCATATGCAGTCATTGGGACTTTCCAAAGGTTATAAAAGAGGCCAACAAAGATGGCCAATGCAATACCAGCGAAGAATGACAAGACATTTGAAACCATAAATGCAATCATCTACAAGAAAATAATGTATGAATAAATTTTAGGCAGTACAGAATTTTAAAATGGCTTTGAAAAAAGCAAACATTTCACAACATATTAACTCTAGCTTTTTCGTATGACACTCATCAGAGAATAAAATATCAGAATAAGGTTCTGAAAGAGGCAATATGCTTGAATTTTGAGTGCTGAAACCAGTTCTATGCTGATACAGACGGACATTCACCTTATTTGTTCATTGAAAGTGTAAGCAAAAATTAAAGAACTGACACAAATTCACACTGCTAGACATTTTTAATAAGTTGTGCAACGTGGCCTTTTTAAAAGCTTTAAATAATATCACATTGGGTTCTATCTAGCTACTAAAGGTAGTTTTAGGACACTGAAAAGCTAAACTTATCGAGCAGTCCTTCCTCTCAATGTGACCACATCTTGTGATTACATGTCTTTAATTACTGAGAGCCGGCGGTCTTCAGAATGACTCTCATTACTCTGACAGAAAGCTTAGACATGAAAGGGACATCAAACCATGGATCTTTGGGTCTGAACTCAGGGAGCCTAAACACTGAGCAATCCTCACCCCTATAAAATTTATCATGGTATTTTATGTTTACGTAAATTTCATAAAACATATAATCTAAATACTAGTCTGCTAATTGTTGCATCTTTGTGAAATGTGACACATACCACTCTGAAACTCCTTGTAGCAGATGCAGCAATGCCAATCAAGCCAGGAAGAAGAAACTAGAAAATCAAGACATTATGAATACATACAAATAAGAAATTTAAGATCATATGCATCTATATAAAATGTAAATGAAAATTACTGTTTTACTAATCTGTCATCTGGTCTTTGAACTTGTATATACAGCATCAAATAAGGTGACAGTTACTATATAGTAACTGTCACCTTATTTTGATTCTGTAGCCATATTGAAAATGGACTAGCTTTTGACATGAGAAATCTTATTGTATGCAATGGGTAAATGTTCCTTCTATCAAAGGGGAAAAGGGGCAGTTTCTCTCCTGTACCCCAGTCTCTGGGATCCCTGGAGAGGTTAAAAAATTTTGAGGGCTCCAAACACTGACAGTCCAAAGGAAGATGAAAATTTTCTCAGGAATAAGGCACAACAGTCAGAATTCACATTGATATTGTCGGTAACGACAAAAGGCTGATGCCAAGAGCACTTTTAGACAAAGGGAACTTCGCCTTGCCCCCCTGTCCCTCCTATCAAATGGCAAAAGGGGCAGTTTATCTCCTGTACCCCACTTCTGGGATCCCTGGAGAGGCAAAAAGTTTTAAGGGCTCAAAACGCTTGAAGTCCAAAGGAATATAATTTATTGCATTTTAAACTCTAATTTGTGCATAGAATAAGTTGTGTAATTTTCAGAATGAACTTTTCATGTTCAGTGATCGTTTTTGCCACACTTACACGCACATGTGGATGAATAAACGTTTGTGATATAAACAGTTTGAAGCTTCAACGATAGAAAGAGTTGACTGATTTCTACCCTACATGGAATCCCTGGGGTAAATGTTTGGTCAAGAGGAAATCGTCATGGATTGGTTGCTGTTAAGTTGTCTTAATGCATCCAGCATTTTAGGAACCTTGGGTCGGGTTGCTGCAACATATGTTTTCCATATGATTATGCAGATATCGTGGTTTCACGCACAATCAGCGACATAACTCGAATTTCAGCACACTTAACTATAGTTAAATTTTGAATCCATCGACTCTGATCGCCATAAAAGTGTGTTTTGTTAACAGAACACGATAAAATAGGCCCTTCCCAACATGAAAACAACCTTGTAACCTTGGAATAGACACGATCGGGGGCTGGTCTTCCCTCAAAACATTTGCTGGTATCTTTAAGAAGTTAATTCGCAATTAATCGTTGAATAATTACTAAATCTAACAGCTTCTCACCGGCAAACCAATCCACCAATACGTCCCGCCATTCTCTCCAAATCTGCGAGTTGGAGATGAAGAGTCGTAATATTTCGCATATAACTGTCCTGCTTGTAAGTCGGTGTTAGTAACATTTCCGAGCAGCAGCGTTGTTATTAAGCATCCTAACGCACTCAATAGTTCCAAAACTCCAACCAGAGCGGCTGTTAAAGCCAAATTTCGTTTAATTAACTGCACCATGTTCAAATCGCTGTTACACCATTACTTGAACGCTTTTCCGTTCCTATATTGTTGATCACTTTCTGAATGCCATTTTAAACGCAGCTACAAAATAGAGAGCTGCTCCGATTTTATTGGTTTATACAATAATTCTAAGCCCGCAATTGGCGAATATAAACAATGATTAACAATAAGACAAAACGATAACAGTTAATGGAGTATCAAAGTAGCTTAAACTTTAATGTGATTGGTGAAACTTGAAGTGACTGAGAGAAAATAGAGACACCCATCTTAATTTAGTTTCACCCTTCCAAAAATAATCTTCAACAAATCTTTTAAAACTTTGAAATGCAGATATCAGAAAGCTGAAGAGTAAAAAGCTTGATTATGGTTAAATCAAACTTCTTGTCCGCATCTTAAATTAAACAAACTATTTTCTTTTGTTGAATAACAATGTACAAATTATACTGACTCATCGCAATGGAATTTTTGGGAATTTTGAATAGGATAAGTCTTTCGTTGTTGTAAAACTCGGTTGTAATTTTTAAACTGAAATTTGTTTCTGCAAAAAATGATAAAAGCTGAGAGGTTTCAGCGCAGGCAGGGACAGATTTACAGGGAATGGGTGTAGGGGGGGGGGGTGCGATTCCCCTTTTATATTTTTGTGTCCTTCCTACTTCGGTAAATTTCCTAATTGAACGGCACTTTCTGGCAATCAGTTGCAATAAAATGGTGCAAAAAAATTCCTTTATTTGTCTTCTTTATTCAAAACTACAAACTGAAATCTAAAAATTTGCGCTACCAATCTGAAGGGTGTGGCACAAAAACCAATAATTATCTAGCAACCCCCATCCTTGACGCTTCAATCGGTCCCTAAGTGCAGGGGTTGCATCGAGTAGGGGCAGGGGTTTAATTCTAAAAAAACACAAAGATGTTTAACCAAATAGTGTACGCTTCTTCCATGAACATGCCTAACCTAAGAACGAAATAAAGAATAAAATGTGTTTTAAGTTTTCTCTCGAGTTGTCAAAGAAGGGGAGATTCTATCCGTAGATAAACCATAATTTTGAAAAAGCACACAGAAGCTTTATTCAGGGGTCTTAAAAATACTTAAAGTAGTGTATAGTAGTAGAAAACTCAACGTTGAAATAAAAACAATAATCAGAAAGTTATCAGAAAGTTCAGGCTGGAAACAATTGAAACAATCTCCCTGATTGATCAATATTTTATGTTTTTAATACAGGATATGATCTCTCCCCGAATAGTTTACCTGCTGAGATAGCACGTACAACATATAAGATTTTCCTGCATAAAAACTTCCTTCTATCCGTAAGATCTAAGGCCTACTAGCCTATTTTGTCTTTTGTAATCTTGCTATAATTTTAGTTAATTGTTGTATGTTTTAAAGGATTTTTGTAAGCAGTTATGGAAATTTGAAATTAATGAACTGAAGAGAACTTGCAGTTATAATATGGCTCTCTTAAAAAACTTAAATAAATGGTCCAGGAGAGCTTTGGATCGTTAGATGAACAAATCTTATCATACTGTATTTTGAAAACAAAACGTTTTTGGGAAGAATTTATTTTTCATGAACTCCAAAAATTGACTGTGGAGGAGCTTACCCAGCATTCCAATGTTTTTGTTGTTGTTGCTTTTTCAAAATGGCGTTTTGGAGAAGCTACTCGTCTCTCAAGAGTTTAACACGACATACACTTAACTACAAGACAATTATTTACACTGCAGCAGCACTATCCATTTCTCCTTTTTCTGTTTGTGCGAAAAACTCGTGTTCAAGCGAAAAAGGTTGCAACAACGAAGTCAAGAATGCAATTTTAGCCGACGAAGCAAGAAAGGCGAATCCAGGACAACAAGTATTTGAAACTGTTTTCGCCAAAATCCTTAGGAAAGAAATAAAGGCTGACATAGTTTACGAAGACGATAAGGTAATATATGATTTTACCCAAAAATATTTTATTCCTAATTATATAGAACATAAATCTTCCAACAGTGAAGTAGTGGCCTCCTTATATCTTATCGACCTTTTTGAAGATCTGTTGCAAAATTTTATCCCACATTTAGCAAAAAAATCTGTAGAATAACTTGATTTTTTTGTTATTTGAGATGATACAATTAGGTTTTTTTCCCCACATTTTTCCCCAGAAGGAAAATTCACTCAGTTCACAGCACTGAAAAGAGGCAAAAGGCACGGTCTCAGTGAAGCCTTTACCCCCCCCCCACCCCCACTCTGCATCAGCTGATGCAGCCACTGCTGGCTGTACTTTTTAAATATCTGACACAAACCAGGCTTGAAAACTTGCATATGCTTGCAGTGACGCTAGACTTCTTTTGCTTGCAGCTTGCACTGCTAGTGACCCAAAATATTATGCTATAGTAATGTGTTATGGAATTCATATATTGTAATATAGTACCAATTTATATATAAGCATTGTTGCTGGTCTCGATTGCAGAGTAGTTCAGCCATTATTTCACTGATTTTCGTTTTAGTGTATTGCATTTCATGACATCAACCCTGTCGCTCCAAAACATTTGCTGGTAATCCCAAGAAAGCCGATACCACAGTTATCAAAGAGCGATGATGATGATGTGCCAGTAAGTAGAGTCACCATATTTTTCTTCTTAGTAAGTAGGTTTCTGTTTTAACATTTATTTTAGAAAATTACTTAAACTAAGTCTTAAAGTGTTGAACTGGCATTTCTCAAGGGAAATTTGGTGCACAGAAATATTCTAATCAATATAAAATACTCTTTTTGCTTTAGTTAACATAACAAAACATTTGATGAATAATTATCAATCAAACATGAATTACTCATTTTATCCCAAGGTTTGCAAGCCTACTTCCAGCTACCCCTCTTCTTCTCTTCTAACCTCTCAAAACTAAGTTTCCAGGATTGTTCCTGATTTCTAAGATCACTTATGAATATAAAATTTCCATGTTGAAAAGGTTGGAAACAGAAATCATAACATGCTTGTTGAAGGGTGGAAAAATTAATGGAACAAACAGACTGTAGTAAATGACATTTATGAAAACAGGTACACTGCTGTCAGGCCTTTTATATGGTAAGAATAAAAGTTACTAATTTGATCAGTTATTAGCTCCCAATCAGTTTGAATCAATTCAAATCACTTTTTGCAGCTACTTGGCCACTTGCTTTGGGTTGCAAAGAAGGTCGCCATTGACCAAGGACTTGGCAAAACAGGATATCGATTGGGTATGTTACCATTAATTTGTTGCATCAATTTTTGTGGGTTATGTACAGAGGCATAGCAAAAGGAGGGGTAAAGTTTGTCTATTGCTCCAATATTTTCAAATGTATGGATATACGAATAAGGATAAACAAATTCATGCATGTTTTGTACTCTGTTCTGCCTAAAAATTGTCTGTGTGTTCTTAAAGCGGTTTAGCCTTGTTGTATATAAGCAGTTTGGTCACATTTCAGGAATGCCATTCTTGTTGGCTATTCTCGGGATCTTCACAACTCCCCCCCTCCCCCAATTATTTTCTTTTGCTTTGCCTGTATAGTTAGTTGGAACAATTATTGTTTCTAAGATCCCGTTTCCATGGATTTATTTGCTCCTTGCTTGGATTTGTGAGTCCCAAAAGCTCCACCAGATCATATGATGTCACATTTTCCCATTGTTTTAGAGCAAAAGACCATTGCCCCCCCAAAAAATATTGGCCCCTTCACTCCAAGGTGTCCGCCAATGGTTTCTACGATCCTGTTTACATGGAGTAATTTGCTCCTCGATTTGCCCCAAAGCTGCATCCCCCATGTCTCCAGTGGCACCGCAAAGCTCCCCCGGGTCTCCAGCAGTACCTTCATTGACCCCATTGCTTTACCATCTTCAGTCTATCAAGTATTTTTCACCTCCTAGTGATCAATGATGGTCGAGATGGCGCCCAAGCTGTATTCCATCTTCACATCCACATACTTGGTGGGAGACTGATGAACTGGCCTCCTGGTTGACGCTGGACTCCAGGAAAGTGAATTCAAACCAGTTGCTTCTTTTGTAGATCATAGTATTCAACGCAGGAAAAACGCATTGACAAATTTAATAGAATTTATGTCTCTAAGGTCTCAACGTCAAAAATTATCAATCGAATTCAAAATCATCATGATCATCATAATTCGAATCAAAGCCAACACCAATTTAAAATGATTTTTATTAACCGTTCTTCTGAATATCAATGCATTTGCTCAGCTTCCAACCAATTTTTTTGTTTCTATGTTCTTCTTTTTTATTCTTGTAATGATTACCCTGGGTGCCAGAGTCTCAGAAATATAGTTCGAATCTTGTCTGAGAAAACTATCGCTACTGGATCGATCTACAAAACCCCATCATCTTCTTAAGGACCGCGCACCAGTCTAAAAGTGGAGGGGCTGAAAAAGGTGTATCAAAAAATTGTTGAGGCCATGCCCTCCAGAACGCCGGAAAACGCCCCTTTTAGAAAATTCTTGCTTATTTCTACTCAATGAACAGTCTGGTTCAGAGAAGATATCAATAACTATAAAAATAGATAGAATTTACTCGAGGGTAATAAAAAATCAAGCTGACCAGGTTAAAAAATACATCATATCATTAAACAAGATGAAACACCTAGAAAATGAACAAAAATGGTTTCCAGTCAATGATAACTGCTACTTCATAGGAGTAAACTATCCAAAGTTGCATAAGAGTAAACCTTCCCAAAAAATTTGTAGCCTATTATTGCAAAAAAGTGGGGGGGGGGGATTATAGCCCCTGCTAGCCCAATGGCTGCGCGGTGCCTATCTTCTTTCAGGGATCTGGTACCCATGGATATGACCAACTTAGTAAGGTATCTGGTAATGACAACATTGTCTTTATTGTTTGTTGATTTGTTTCTGTTTATTTTATATATGATTTATAATTTATGTTATTGTGTTTCACGTTTTTGGTTAGTCTTTCTGCTTTGATAATAACAAAGGAGTATCTTTCGCATATGGTAGCTTTCTGGGGCCTACCCCAACCGTTGAAAATCATTATAGGAACCCAAGAAGGTTGCATTTAGAACTGAACCTCGTCCAAATAGGGGAATTTGAGTAACCAAATGAAATATTTTTCATCGTGACGTCACTGTGATATCATTCTGAAATTTACCCTGGGTACCAGAGGCACGCAATTTCCACCGCGTGTATAGAAGAAGAGAAGAAGGAAATGTGGCTCCGGGCTAACCCTCCTTCTTCTCTGTAGGTGCTTTTCTTTTCTTTTTACGTGCTCAAGATTGTGTGGCCCTGGTACCCAGGGTAAGCTAACAGATCTAAGTGTATTTTTGTGATAGAATGCCCTCGTTTCGAAAGATGGGCACAGAAATATTTTATCACAAAGAATCTGCCTCGAAAGTATTTTTTTACTCTGCTTATGCAGCTCCACTGAAATGAAAACGAATTATTCAAAAATATGACCTCCAACTCCAAATAGTTTCTTATCAAAATCATGGCTATATGAACGTTTCTTCACTTTGCCTTGTCTATATCTTTTTTCCTGTTTGTCTCGTTTTGTTTTCTTCGAAACTTTAAATTTGTCAGTTTTACTAATTCATGCATTTTCACTTTAAACGGACTAGGCAGGAGAACTGTTTGGCTCATCTCAGTGTCCATGACAACACCTTTTAAAGATATAATATACACTCTCTTTCATAAGAACCAGTAAATTTAAGTTCAGGCTGATTGTTCTTAATTTTTCCGAAAATCTGAGGTTGGATTGTTCTTAATTTGTTCTTAAATTAAGAAGGTGTAAGCAGTGCTATTGCTAGCTTTTTCGCTCTAAGGAAGTGTTCAGTCCTCATTTGCCAACAAAGTGAGTGAGACAGCCTTAATGTGCTGACAAATTTCAATATTCACCGAAAAAGCACCCACACATCGGTAAAAATCCTCGATTTTGAGAAAAAACGTTGTTCAAAAATGCATTTTACTGAAGCTCAATCGTCCCACGTCAGCTACCCCCCCCCCCACCCCCTCCTGAAGGTGATTGTCTCCTATACTCTGTGGGCCTGTGTAGCAATGGTTTCAATATTTCCCTTTTCGCTCCTTGTCTCAAACCGAGTTTAATTGACTGGCGGAAATACGGTTTATCCACATTGTATTTGCATGCTCATTAAGATTTATCGCCCGGTGTAAAGTAACATTTTGAAATGGATTTTAACGTGTCTTCATTGCATCCAGGGGGTCATTGAAATTCTTCACCATCATGAACATAATCATAATCATGATTCATCATCTTGAAGCCGTATATGAGGGGAAATGAAATTTTATCGATAAATTTATCTTTGAAATAAACAAAGATTGAATGGACCCGCTTTCGATCGCCTCTTATCCCATTATTTTATCCAATAGGTGTTTTTTTCAGTCGGTGATGTTAGGAAAAGGGCAAGAGGACTCTAACAAAGCCCTAATAAGGGAAAGGGGGTTGGAAAAGAGGGGGGGGGTAGGTCAGGCTCTTTGATTTTTTTTAATAACGACAGGACAGAAGAGTCTGGGAAACAGAAAGAGGGTTAAGATGGGTGGGGATGGGGTGGGGGATGGGTGGTGGAATGGGGATCGGATGGGGGTTGGGTGGGGGCTATGGATGAGTTTTGGTACAGTTCGTGGTGAGCACTGAAAGAGTGTCCGGTATTACGTACATGGAAGTGCTATTTTTTATTTGAAAATTTTTTGGACAAGCAACTTTTTCAAGCAGCATTTTTCGCAACAGCGGCTTTTTTGCCAGTGCGAAAATCGAAATCGCTATTTTCAGCCCAACTAAAGGTTTTTTCAACGGATTTTGAGAAATTAGAAAAGCGACTTCTCGGAAAACTAGGGTGGATATATCCAGCCCAGTCCACCTCGTGGCGATGCCACTGGCTCCGGCGTGCCTGAGTGTAGGAGAAACACGGACAGCTAGAACGAGGTATCGTGGAAGTTGGCAAACGGCGAAATGGTTGGCAAACGTCCCGCTGCCAGGTGACACACCCCCCTGGATTCGCGCCGCGGCCGACTGTGAATCAAAGTCAGTGAAGCCACATTCAATGATCCGTTTGAGTTTCCTTGCCCGTGCGACATGGAGCAAATGAATTCAAGTGAAAAGATGTTTTCCAGCGATCCAGGTTTCGTGAAGATCAAGAAGTCAAGGTTCTGGATCGGTGTTCTTGCTGTAGTGGTCGTTATATTTCTTGTTGGTATTCTCTCTGGGGTGTTATCTGCAAAACGGGAGAAGGAACTTGCGGACGAACGTTATGCAAATGCTATGGTCAAGCGAGATACAGGTAAGAAAATTGTTTTGATACACATTGCTTTTGCTAAGAGTATTGCAGGTGCGAATCGTGTCTCCTCATCCGTGTAAGCTCGTAACATGGAATTCGTAACGTAACGGGAAATATTTGCAATGTGGAATAGTCGTTTGTTTCGCCATATTCGTATTTGCGACTGCTTGATTCGTCGTAAGTCAATTCTGGTCCCGGGGTGAAACCTAGGTATGGGCTCTTGATGAACGTCACAAGGACTCTGGGGTTATAAACCCCGCTAACCCCCCTTTTTCGCCATCCCTAAATTCTCAATACAGCTCCTGTTGTGACTTTTGCTACAAAATTGCGCGCGCATATTCTTCAAAATTTGACGTAGTAATATATGCCTGGTTCTCGATAACTTGGGTTCAGAAATGTTTTGTCACGGCGAAACTGCCTCGAAAGTATTTTAGGACTTAACTCTCAGTTCCAAGAAACCTTCCGTTATTCCAATACCTTAAATAGCAAGATTCAAATAACTGTGACCTTAACTGACTTTGTGAGATTGTTTATTAAAACTTTGATGTTCTAGGTATTTCATATTTAGTTGGAGCTAGCCCCCCCACCCTAACCTTGAAGGCTACTTTATTTGCATGAAATTCACACCGAACAGGGGGGGTGAAATTGCTATCAAATATGCCACACAGAAAAATATGCTCGAGTATTTTTTTCATGGATGCCAAAATTTGATCTTTTGGGCCACAAATTGCTTTGTCATTAATATTCTAATTATCCTTAACAGCTTTTTGAAATTAGATCGTTCTTCACTTTCCACCAACTGATTAACGCTCAATTAAACTTTGATTATAATGAAATTGTTTCATTTACATCCGAAAATTTTAAGAATCGTTACGACGCCACTATACAGTCAAATTTAGAATTTCCGCCACCGTGCGTTAAAATCTACCGTTGTCTTTTTATTGCGATCTCTTCCTTCTGGCACCTCCTGGAGATTTTTTAGCAAGCCAACACTCGCATAAATGGTTTAATTCACGTGCAAACAAGCTGTTTTAGAACAGGATTTTTCATTCATTTTTAAAGCTTTTCTCGATCTCCTTTCATTTTACTTCCGGCAAAAGTGACGAAGAGAGTTGGCCATTTCCTTCTTCCTTTCATGTAGTACTTGAAAGAATATCTTGAAAACATAAAGCATGGAATCCTGGAATGGAAAATTCATTTTTCAAGTGGGGAGGGGGGCAATGCCCACAGCAAGCAAATTTGCCGTAATGACACTATTTTACCGACAAAACCGATAATTGACCAAAACCTGGGGGCGGTCGCCCCCCACACCCCCGCAATTTTCGCCACTGCTAGCAAGTTTGAGCAGGGCCGTCGCTTCCAAGTCCAATTTGCCGACCATCTGGGCGAGCCATCCTTTATTTTCCAACGAATTCGGAAATTTGCCAACTACGCACCCCAAGTTGACAAAAACTCCTTGCTTTTGCAACGGAATTTTTCTCGGGGAGGTCACACCCTCACGCCCCCATAGCGACAGGGGCGAAAACAAAAGAGTTTTTAAACAGGTAAAGAAGTGATTTTGCCAACCAAAAATGGCGTGTCTCGTTCATTAAGGGTGTGGTCAAAATATAAATACGTTTATATGAAGATGAAAGTTCAGCTTCTACAGAAATGTTGATACGTTTCAATTGTTGCAAGGAGAAGAATAAAAATTGCTTCTTTTTCCCGGCTAAAAGTTAAGCGGTACGCTGTATACAACAATTTCAGATACCTTTACAGAATAAATAACATAACTTTGAGGTAATCCTTGAAGCAAATTGACCTATCGGTCCAAGAACCTTTTACATCTGATTCTCATTCTTCAAAAGGGGCGCACAATTTCTAAAAAAGGGGCGCCAGACTTGCTTAAACTCGTTGAGGGAGGGGCAACTGCCCCTAGTTGCCCCCCCCTAAGTCCGCCACTGCTTGTGGTCTCTGTTTGCAAGCAATTCCTTAAAACACACCTGTTTCATACCATTTCCAATATTCTCAGTTTTCCATGCTCCATGTTTTCCACCTAGCCACCACAAAATCACCTTCGTTAATTCATCTGTCTGCAGAGAAGCTTCACAAAGAACTCCACAAGTGACTTGCGTTTAAGGGCTAAATCCCACTCTGGAACCGATGCTTCATCTTTTTCTCTTCAAATAAAGTATTTTTGCTTCAAAATATTAAATTGTTCCTGTTACTCGCATGTTTTCGTAGTAAACGCGCATGTGGTGAAAGAGAATGGCAAAAAACTGAACCCAAGGCTCTGTTTCCTATTAATCGTCCCTTTTACTCCCATTGTTCTCAAATGCGACCCCCATATTTTCTGGATGATCTAAAACAATTTTTTTAATCGATGATGTTACGGAAAATTCTGAGAGCCTAAAGCTATGCCCTAACAATGAACAAGTGGGAGGGGTTGGGGTGAGAGAAGGGGGTAAGATCAAGTTTATTGATGTTAGTTTTGAATAAGGACAGAACATTTTACAATTTAAAGCTCTAGCCAAAGTGCTTGGAGCAGAACGGGGCAAGGGAAGAATTTTCTCAGAGCAGGGGACCGATCCAGAGCAAATTTGAAGGAGGGGCAGTCGGTAGTAGGGGCATTGAAAAATTTTCAAAAATTGGTGACGAGAGTACGCTGTATACAACAATTTCATATCTATTTTCAGAATAAACAACATAACTTTAAGGTAAACCTTGAAGTATATTAACCTATAGGTCTCAGAAACTTTTTCACCTGATTCTCATTCTTCAAAAGGGGCGCAAAATTTCCAAAAAAGGGGCGCCAGATTTGCTTCTACTCGTTGAGGGAGGGGAAACTGCCTCTAGTTACCCCCCGCCCTTAAATCCGCCACTGTCTCAGAGAAATGGCCTTTGTACAAAACACCTCTTTTTGAATCACTGATAGTAAAGATTGTGAAGATCTCAGTAATTAGAAAATTTGAAATTCATTCTCCATCCACGAACAACTTACTTGCGTTTTGAATAATAACTGTAGGACATTTGTGATCAGTTAAGATCTAAAATTTTTAAAATTTGTTCTATCTCTGCTAACAAGTTAATCATAATACAGTAACGGACATATCACAGTATTGTAGTAACGTAGGGTTTACTTTGCTCTCCCCCCAGATAAAACAACAAGACCCCCTTCAAAGGCCCCATCAAAGGCGCCAACGCAAGGTCCAACCAATGCTCCTACGAAGCCACCATGTACCGGTGGACCGTGGTGTAATGTGCGACTGCCCGGTGACGTCACACCATACCATTACAACCTTGCTATCAAGGCCGATGTTGATGGACTGAAGTTCAATGGGACCCAAACAATGTAAGTAGAGCTGATATTTTCATATAAAACCAGGAACATGTGTTTTGTATTGTATTGCATTGCATTGCATTGCATTGTCTTGTATTGTATTTAATTGTATTGTATTGTGTGTTGTTGTTTTGTATTGTGTTGTATTGCATTGCATTGCATTGCATTGCATTGCATTGTATTGTATTGTATTGTATTGCATTGCATTGTATTGCGTTGTGTGTGTATTTTATTGTATTGCATTGCATTGTATTGCATTGCATTGCATTGCATTGTATTGTATTGTATCGTATTCTATTTTATTTTATTCTATTTTATTTTATTGTTTGCTGTTGTTTTTCTTAGAAGGCACTCGGTATAGATGCTAGTTGAACCATTTACCCAAAATGCACGTCTTCACAAAAGCGACGTTAGAATGTGGCAACTTTGAATTCTTCTTTTAATCTATTCTGCAACCCAACACAATCCACTTAGATGTGAACAAAACATTTTTTTGCCAGTAATTGCACTGTTTTATGTCTCCTTATTCTCCAGGTTTTTCAAAGTGACGAAATCGACAAAGTACTTTTTGTTCCATTACAAAGAAATGATGATAACTGGGTGGCGGATCTTCACAAAAGGAAGATCTTCCGAAATCAAGATCAAATCAGGCCTACCAAAGCCTCTGAATGAGTTTTTTGCGATCGAAACTGAGGCTGAAATGCCAATTGGTGATTACGAGGCAGAGATCCATTTCATGGCAAACGTTTCAATTAAATTGACCGGGTTTTACAAAAGTACTTACAAAAACCAAATGGGAAAAACAAGGTCAGTATGGTTCATTTAAAATATTCTTAGACGCGATCATCACTTCATTTAATGATATGTTAGGACAGAAAATGTGTAAGGCGTTTTGTTTTGACTCAAAAAGCAATGTGTTCAGATCATGGGGTGTAGTGAGAGAGAGCAGGGGGGCTTGGGCCCCAAACTATCCTAGAGAGTCCCCAAACCAAAACGTTTGCAAATCGAAGAGCAAGTATTTGTAGCAGATGTGCAGATGTAGATGTAGATAACAAACAAATAATTGCAATGTGCAGATGTAGGACATGTTGCATGAGGACATGTTGCCCCTAGCCTGTCTCCCAGAAGTTAGGGGTCTTGAGCACAGGCTTGTTGCCCCTTAACCCTCTCTTCTATGACTGCGTTGGTTTGTACATGTTTTTATATTACTTCTGTACGTCATTTTTTTAATATAGTCATTTCTATATGTTTTTTAAAGAATCCCCCCCCCCCTCCAATGTCAAAATCCTAACTACCCCCATGGTTCATAGATAGCAGTTTCATACACATCAATTAAAACTGCTGACAGCATGCTGATATGATTTCAGTTACTCTGCGATTTGATTGGTTAAGACGACGCCACTTGTACATTGATTGGTTAAGGCTGAGCATCCCCATTAAGCAGGCTACTTGTATGCTTAACTGCCATGAAACTGGCCCGAAATCAAAATATTATCTTACGTAAGCGTCCAATCTTTACCTGGCTAACTTTCAGCCAATTGGTCTCACATTTATCCGATTTTATACCTGAAGAGGTCTTCTGTGGCGTCTTTCAGGTTTGGCAGTCCAACCTCAAAAGTTCTAAAAATAAATCGTTCTCAACATCATCACCACAGAATTTGGAATAGATTCTTCCTATTTCGACGTCGACATCAGTGTACTCCTCTATTTAAAGTTATATTTCTTTTGTGGTCCTTTGCTTTATTCTTTAAATTTAAATTCAAATTAAATTTTTCTGATTTCATCTTGTCCTTCCTCACTTCTTTGTGGTATTTTTTGTCCCATTCTCAGCCAACTCACACTTATAAATAATCTCGTTCTCCAACTTTGTTTAGTCTGTCCTCTCATCTAAATCTCTCTCCTCCTTCTTTTCTTTCTTCTTGGCTTTCTTCTTCCTCTTCTTCTTCTTTCTTCTTCTCATTCTCCCTCTTCTTCCTGCTTGTTCTTCCTTTTCAATCATATCTCTCTCTTCCTTTCTTTTATATTCCACATCTCCTCTTCTTCAGTCACCTTACCCGTATTGCAGTTCTCCAAACCTTCAACCTCGTTAATTTCTCTAATCACACTCGTGCTCTTATTCCCCTATCAGGCATCTCGGCAGCATCAGTGTTTAAAATAATGTTTTCTTCCTATAGTACTGTTTGCAGACATAGATATCTACCAGATTATAGTAAACTCCTGACAACGTTCTTTTATTCTTAGAACGCTGCTGACAACGAAATTTCAGCCAACGGACGCGCGCAAAGCCTATCCTTGCCTAGACGAGCCAAATTTGAAAGCCAGTTTTAACGTCACCATGACCCACCCATCGCAATATAAGGCACTTTCCAATATGCCAGTTACTTCAAGAGCCACCACAGGAGGCTGGACGACAACGAGGTTTGGCAAAACCGTGCGAATGTCCACATATCTGATTGCATTCATTGTTTGTGATTTTGAATACAAGCAAAATATTGCTGGAATTGGGAATAATATTACTGTAAGTGATCTTAATCGTCGAAGGATTCAGTCATTTGATCAGTCAAGAGATTAGTGATTTAGGAAATCATTTGATGACATCATTAATTTCTTCAACTTTATGATCGACTGATGCCATGATAAGAATTGATCATGTGATTTGATGGTCATATAATTTCTTGATTATGAGAACATTATCGGTTGGCAAGAGAGATGTTTGTCCAATGCGTTGAGATCCTCAACCTCCTATTTTGTGTACCTCTGCTTGAAATATGCAAACAATTTTTTGGTGGTACAAAACTTGAAAATGGCTTTGAAAATAGCGAACTTTTAGTAAACTAAAGCTTTTCGTCTGACACTTTTCAAAGTTTAAAACGTCAGAACATAGATCGAAAACTCTACGCTAGGAAATATATATACCCAGTTGTGGATCGAAATAGGCCAATCAGAAACACGAGCACATGACTGTTGGGGTTGACCAATCAGCGCGGCACTGATTGGTCATCCAGTTATCCTTTCTCAGTTTATGTTTGACTAACCAGAAATGTTTGGGTAAAAAAGCACGCTTAAAAATTTTTTGCGATGGATTTTGAATATGGAGCTTCTTGATTCTAGAACATTCAAACTTATTTTTGGTACTGCAAAATGTGAAGATCGCGCGAAATAGCGCAGGCATGGCATGCTAATATGCTAAGTTCCTGCCATTTTGCGCCATCTTCAAACAGTAGAATATTCCTTTTAGATGAGCGTTTACAGTAGCCCACCACAAATTAACAACACAGACTACAGTTTGATGCTTGGCAAAGAGATGATGACGTATTTAGAAGACTTTTTTGGTGTTGTGTACCCAATGCCAAAGCTAGGTGCGTATAGCTTCATTATTTTGGCAGACTGATAAGAGGCCCTGTCCACGAATTTGCAAGCAGATTTGAAATAGGGGGGAATTAAAGTAAAATAGGGGTCCGAGAGAACGTGTACAGAGAGCATGGGGTGAGTGATTGAGCAAATGAGAGAGCATGGGGCGAGTGATTGAGCAAATGAGAGAGCATGGGGTAAGTCAGTGATTCAAGGACAGTAAATGGGGAAATCGTGACATTTTGAAGACCACCATCTGCTGTAAACGCAGTACCGAGATTAGGCAAGCTTAGTTGAATTATCATGTTTCGGCTGCATTTTGATGTTGCTTTGTCCATGACTTTTTCTAGCCCTTAAAGTAGGAATGTATGAAATTGCTTGGTTTGAGGTATTTCACAGTTGTATCTTGGATGTTAAAGCAATCAGGGATGGATTAGAACGGGTCAAAATTGATGTTATACCGTCCTCTATTGGGATTTAATTTTCAGCCTAACCAATTAAATTGTGTTTATTCTTCAACTCTATCTATGGCACTAAATTTTAGCCCACAGTGTATTAGGGGGTCATAGCAAGTTGGGTACCAAGAGATTGTGCATGATAACCAGGTGGCGGGGCATTGATCAGGGGTAAAAGGAATATGGGGGTACGGTAGCCCCTTCATTCTGTTACGATTGCTTTTCAAGGTGCCCTGCTAAAAATTATTTTTAAAAGAAAAATACATTACTCTCCCAACGTAGCATGGTCAATGTCAAGTAGGGTCCAAAGCGCGAGCCTAGTCTTTTAAAAGCAATGAATGTAATAAAATATCCTCTTTTGTATAGGATACAAAGTAAGTAGATCTCTGTAATTGTTTCTAATAATTCGTATTTTTAAATGCTTTTCTGTAGATTTCGTTGCTATACCAGACTATGGATCAGGCGCTACGGAGCACTGGGGGGTCATCACCTACAGAGAAGCGAGGCTGTTGTACACCAAGGGGATATCCTCTGAAGGAAACAAAGAGAATATTGCAACCATTGTTGCCCACGAATGCGCCCATTTGGTGAGTAACTGATAAGGCACTGCGCGGCAGGACGGGAAGGAGCATTGAGAGAATCTCAAACCAATCACTGCAGAATTTCATAAGCCGGGAAATAAGATTGACAGCCGGGAAATAAGATTGACAGCCGGGAAATAAGATTGACAGCCGGGAAATAAGATTGACAGCCGGGAAATAAGATTGACAGCCGGGAAATAAAGTTGACAGTCATAGAATAGGGTTCAAGGTCAGGTCAGGGGGGGTACTGGGCCTAGAAAAGGGCATGAAGATTGGGGTTGCTTAGAAGCATCTTCAGTTTTCCATTCACAGCCTGTTATCAAGGTGGAAATGATTATTGCTGGGGGCTCATTTCGAAGGACCTGACAATTTTCGTCTCTTTTGCCAGCGTTTTGGTAAAAAACTTGTGACATCTTTTTTTGCAGTGGTTTGGCAACCTTGTAACGTGTAAATGGTGGAATGACCTGTGGGTTCAGGAGGGTATGGCGAGTTACATCGAGTACTATGCAGTTGACAAAGTCCATCCTGACTGGAAGATGGTGAGAATCCAAATTCCTTTAGAAGATTTCATTTCCTTTACTAGAACTTTGACGCAAAACTTAAGATATCTATATTAGCAGCTCACCTTTATTTATCTATATTTTCAATTTAATTGCCGCGATCTTTTTCAATATAAAATGTCGAACGTCTTGACCCCACCACACCAAAGTTAATTGATAGTGTTTTATCCAATATTAATGGTACTGCCCCGTTTGAAGTTGTAACCCGTACCCTAACCCTTACCCTAACCCTAACCCTAACCCTAACCCTAACCCTAACCCTAACCCTAACCCTAACCCTAACCCTAACCCTAACCCTCCCAGCTACCTATACAGTCGCCAGCTACCTTGCACTACGCCCCTAAGAACCCTTACCATTTCTTACTTCTGAAAAATCTATTATTCGACCCCCGTCTTTTTGCTTCTAGATGACACAGTTCTTTATTTATGATTGGAGGAGCGGCATGTCCCTTGATGCTCTTGCGTCGTCACATGCCATCTCACTGCCCGTGTCTCATCCTAAGCAGATAAAAGAAATCTTCGACTCAATCACATACAGAAAGGTAACGCCATTTTAGATTCATGAAGAGTGCATGAAATCCTAGGCCCTGTTGATCATGTTTGAGAAGCTACCTAGCATTTTTTGATGTTGTTTTTCTAGAATTGTTTTAGTCTTTGCCTATAAAATGGAGGTAATAATTTTGGTGTCCGTTGAAGAGTATTTGATGGCCTTCAAGAGAGGAATGTACACGCCTTGTTGTGCAGAACAGGACGGTCAAATCAAGTTACAATAGATACAGCCAAATATTTACAGTTTTGTGATTTTCAGCTAGTACAATTTTAAAAGTTCCTATTGTGACTTGGGCGGGACATAGGTGTGTACCACAGAGAGACTCATGCTCTCTAACAAGAAAATATATATATGATGAAGTAATTATTTATACTCAAGAGAGAGAACCTCTCTCCATGCCTCGTGTATCTAACTCTAATCAATACTGGCGACGGGAGGGCGTAATAAGAAGAGAGTCCGGAAATGCCAAATATGGTAAGACCTTCTCACCATGTGTCCCGGAGCCCTGGACCCAAATGAAGGTTTTCTGTCTCCTTCGCAATAGTTCCCTTCAGTCCTATCCTACAATTGTCCTCTTTTTTCAGTTTCAAAAGCTCCTTTAGTTAAGTCCTAGAATTTCTCTTCAGTTAAGAACTTTTGTTAAGTCCTTTAGTTAAGTCCTTTAGTTAAGTCCTAGAATTTTTCTTTAGTTAAGAACTTTAGTTAAGTCCTTTAGTTAAGTCCTAGAATTTCTCTTTAGTTAAGAACTTTAGTTAAGAACTTTAGTTAAGTCGTAGTAAAGTTTTCAATTATCCTCAGATAATGCCTGATAAAAATAATAAATAATAAACCTAGAGACACCAAGAGCCAACAAGAGACACCAAAACTGGCCTATTTTGTTGCTTTATATTTCAGAAAGGCAAACAATGCTGATCTTTGGAATGCGTCCCAAAGAAAAAATTCATTCGTTCTAGTTGCATTCTAGTATTATCACCATTTATTAAAAAACGAGCCATATTTATTTGTTATAGAGTTCTAAAGTGTGACGTCATCAAAAACCTATTTTTAGAATTATTGAATTTTAACCACATAGCGTAAAAGTTCACCATGAAATACTTTCAAATACGCAAAAGATGTCTAAAATCAGTTGAGATATGGCTAATGAAAGATTTGAAGTTTGCTAACAAATCACTGTTATTTTGGCTCTGTTCATGAAGCTATGAACAGAGACCAAAATACAGAGGTTTGATGGGGAGAGAACCAATGAACATGTGGCCATATCTCTGCCATTTCGTAATACACTTGCCTGATTTTGCACATTTAGAGGTATTTCATGATGCTCCTTCAGGTTATGGGATCCAAATTAAAAAATTCCAAAAATAGATTTCTGTGACATCATCACTTTAGAACTCTATTGTAAACACTTTGCTCAAGAAAAATTTCACTTTATTTCTCAGGGATCGTCCATTATAAGAATGCTGGATCATTTTTTGGGGGTCAAGAAGTTCAGAGAAGGTCTAAAGGTAACTTTCCAAGCACAAAACATATTTGCTTTTGTTGGTAAATTTCATTTTTAAGACTGAATTTTTCAACCGAACGTTTCGATGTTTTATTGGAGACGAGAAACAAAAATAATGTTTGCAATCCTTTTTTCTTTGTTTCCTTCTTGCTTCAGTATGCTATGTTTTCTGTATTTCGTGCAGTCTGCTTGCTTTGTTATGAAATAACCTGTATCAATGCATCTCTTTTCTTTAGGAGTATTTGACGAATCATCAGTTCGCTGGTGCCACAAGTGATGACCTATGGAAGGCATTCGATAAGGTGAGATATTAATTAATAGACCTAATTTCTCCATCGAAACAAATGACTGTTGATCCACCACACAACAATAAATCTTTCATCAAATCTCAAAGTTTTTAGATTCCTAATTGTTACAAGTTCTTTTCAACGTTATGAGTAATGGCAATTTAAGACAATGTGAAAATGCTTCTTATCTCATAACCCATGGATACAAAGATCATTAAGTCAAAAGTCGTGATAGCAAAGGTCATTATAGGCCAAAGGTCAGTATTTTAAAGGTCATGGTAACATGGGTCATTTCTTTGAGGTGGAAAATTAACCCCCATGTTCATTGTCGATATTTTCAAGGACCCTAATTATAATTTCACCTCCTGATTCATAGAGTTCAAAGCTTGTAATGTTTTGATTTTGAACTTGGTCATGATCAAACCATTTTCATTCGTTTATTTCAACCGTTACCGCTTCTTCGTGACCTCAGAGTTTTATGGTCAAAGTAGCACAGGTCATGTTCTCATATCATTGTGTCTACTCCCTAAGTAAACACGAATTTATTGAGCATCCCCTTCTCTTAGGTGACAGGTCAAGACATTTTCGGTATGATGAAAACCTGGACACTACAAATGGGTCATCCCCTGATTAATATAACAATTGACCCGAAAGATAGAACAAAGGCAATCGCAACACAACAACATTTCCTGCTTGATCCAAAGGCCAAAGTAACAGTGAAATCTCCATACAAGTAAGTGGCAGTTTTTTATTCGAGAAATCGGCAAATCGCCTCATTTAATATCATAAAATCATTTTGCAAAATCATTTAATCTTTTCTCATCATTCAATCACTTTTGTCAGTCACGTGTCTCTTTTGAGCCACTCCTTCAGCATATTGATTCAAAGCTGATTGATTGATTCACTTGATCATTTGATCAACTGATCATTTATATACAGTCAAGTGATCAACTCCAGGGAGCTCCCTGTATCACCTTAATGATCACATAATCACATCGCTTAGTCACATCACTTAGTCACTTCACTTAATCACGTTATTCACTTAATCCCATGCTCGAGTTTTTGCCTTCTTGTTTCATGTTTTATCCACAACATCACAAGAAGCCTTGTTTGCCTACTATTATTCTTTCTTCAAAAATTTACGTTATAGGTAAATATTCTTAGCATCTGGGGATTAATTATTGGTCATGCTTCAAGAAAAAAACCTCCATTTGCCACACCTGAAGGATCCAAGTTGATTTCTCTAGTAGGGAAGCTCTCTGAAACGTACTTCTGCAGGAGCGCTTGCTTGTACCGGACACCAGGGACAGAAGACTTGTTGTCCGTTGTAGGGAGTTGCCTGCTAAGTTGTAGGGACATGTCTGCTATAAGAAGGTGTCCGGGGAAGAGAGGTGTCAATTGTAGAGACACATCTGCAATAGGAAAAAGTTTCTGGGAAGGGAAGTGTCCGGGGGAGGAAGATGTTCGTTGTAGGGACATCTACTATAGGGTGTCCGGAAGGTGTCCGTTTTAGGGAGCTTTCTGCCTTTCAAGGTTCCTTTTTCAGTGCAACCGCCTAAGATCGGACTGAGATCGTAGTTTCTGTCTCAGTACGTCCGTTGCAGAAACGTGTCCATTGGCTGTGGGCAAAAACTGGAGGAAAAGGCAGAATTTCGGGAGAAAATTGTTTGTCTTTTGTTTTGAGGAAATTACTGTTCATAGTTATTCTATATCATATTTCGGAAATAGCCCCTCAACACAGAAGCATCCATCAGCCATATAGAAACAGTCTATTTCAAAGCTTACTGTGGTGTTTTGCAAATTTTAACTTCTAAACACATCACGGACACATACGATAAAAGTACGTTCTACAAATGCAATTAGTCTAAGACCTACCTAATTAGTATTATCAGTGTTACCAAAATCATTCAATCACATGCGAATCACATGATTCTACTACCACGTGTCATTACAAATCGGACTGTATTGTAAATATATACGGTAAAATCTCGCTATTACGAACCCTTCGTATTAAGGACTTCGCTATAACGAACCAAAAATCTGGTTCCTTGGAATCTTCTCTGTATACAGAGTCCTGTGTGTTACGACGCAATCTCCCTATTGCGAGCATCTCGTTATTGCGAACTTTTCGCTATCTCGAACTTTTCGCTATTTCGAATTTCCAATATTACGAACCATTCTGTTCCTACAATTCGTCATAGCGAGATTCCACTGTACTCCCAAGACCAAAATGTTTCTAGAAAAATTACATGCATTGTTTTTAAAATCATATAAAGACGTACACAGGTTTAGTGGAATTAGAAGAATGAGTGCTAAAGGAAAGGTCATGGATAGAAGCTAACGTTTTCGAGAAGTAAAGTTCTTTTGAATAAATAGGGAATTTATTGAGTGATTAATTGATCAATTGTTTGAGCTGTAAAGGGGAAGGGAAATTTGTTCGAATTATCGAATGGGATACGGAGATTTAGTTGAATTATTGAATGGGAGTTCGAATTTTTGAACGGGAGGCAAGAATGTGTTGAAATTATTGAAAAAGAGGAAAAAATTTTGTTGGATTAATAAACGAGCGCAAATATTTGTTCAAATTATCAATTTGTTTCTTTTTTATGGTTGGTTGACAGGTTTTTTTTGACCAATTACAGTTCTAGAAATAAACACGTCACAATATAAGACTTCGGCCTTTTGACTGTGTAATTCATTTTCACCGCCTATAAAGATTGAAGTTGTCAACCAGGCCTGGAGTTTCTCTATCAGCATTTGATATTTTGATTTACTTACTTTTTGTGACAATGTCTGTTATTCATGGATTAGAAAATCTGACAGGCGACAAGAAGACATAACTTAAAACCAAAATACGACACTCCAATCGTGTAAAAATTAATGCTAGATCAAATAAAACCCACACTTAAAATAGTTCTGTTCGTAGCTTTTTGTGAAGTCAGAAATTTCTCTATTCCAACACATCCTTGTGACTGAAGGTGACAACGTGCAAATTAAGGTGGAAGTGCCACTGATAGGCCATAATCGCGCTCCCGCAATGTTGGCGATTTCGGGGTCCACCTTGGATAGTCATCCTCGATCTCTTTTCCGACACCCGGGAAATGATCCGAACGCCGAAGCAATCTCGGTTTTGAATACGTCAAGTCGGACTTTCCGGATGAGCTTGTCGGGGAGACTGATCGGTTCCCATTCCAGTCATCATCGTCGGATCGGCTCTTGCGTTTTCGTCGTAACGTTTCGTACGTCGAATCGAAGCCGAAATCCATCGAATCCTCGTTGCTATTGTTTCGCCGCGAATCGTAATACTTTTGCGCTTTAAGGCTCGAGTAGAGATTTCGGTCGCGTCGGCTCGATGAGGAATATTGTGACGATGTTTCGTCGTTGTAACTCTGATTTGCTGACGAATGTTCTGACAATGTTTCTTCATCCGGGACCTGCTCATCAAAGTTGACGACTTCTGTTTTGATAGTCGGCGTTATCGGCGCGAGAGTTTCGGCAAACACTTCTTCTTTCTCGTAAACATAAAGGTGGTTGTAGAAAATGCAGGTGTCCTCGTGACTCAGTCCGCGTGGGACCTGGGGAAGAGAGAGAGGGGGATGTCAGGTCCTAATTCTAGGTCATTTAAGAGGCAAGAAAAGTTATTAACTCATTATGTAAATTAAGCATCTTCTCCCAGCTATATTGAAATAAACATATTTTCTATAGTTTGTATCAAATATAAAGCACCTTTGTGCTAGCACACTAAAACACAAAATTTTAAAAGTATAGAAATTAGAGTGTCAGGCGAAAACCCGATTATGTCTTAACATTTCTCCTTCCTCAAGGCCATAAGATTTTTGTGACGAAATGAAGTAAAAAATCGTCATATTTTGTATGATTGTTTTTTTTTAGATTTTGCTGCTTTTTTCTATTGTAAATAATTTTTGTTCTCGTTTTAATCGAAACACTTCATAACAAACCTCTCTTATTCCAATTTTTCTACCCAACTTAAGAAAAAATCAACTTAAGAAATCCTTTTTAATAAAGATTGAACTGGTATAAAATGACCACGGATGTAGAATTGAGAACATCAAAGTAGTTTGAAAATTGAAGTCTTCAATGAAAACACGATGTATTGGTAATATATCGAGATAGAAGAAGAAACGTTGGGACATCCCTGAAATTCATGTTACTAGACACCCCTGCACTTTTGAGGTGTTAACTTCAGCTACAAGTTGTAAAACTAGCCTAAACTAGACCGCAATTTTGAATTTACCTCGATTTGGCCCAGACGATGGAGGTTGACAATCAGCTCGTGGTCTTCCGGGAAGAAGTAATGCGTACAAATGGTGTAATAGACTTTATCGAGTTTTCCCTTGATTTGATCCCGCTTGACCTTCGTGATTTGAGTCGTGTTCGTGTCGTGGTAGTCTTCGAAAACATTGTCGTTCATATGGGCGTCATTCTGGAAATGGTTGTATCTAAACAAAGATTTTAGAGAGATGGTTACCAAATCGAACAAATGCTGTCATAACTAGCAGACGCTCAAAGAATAGGAAAATTTGTTACAATGGCTACAGTGCATAGCATAATAGACTGAGTCTTGCAGACGCTAGACTAAAAAGTGAGCCAATGTTAAAAAGACAGCAAGTTATTAAGACACTTTATCAGTGTGTTCATAACTATTGTTACTGAAAACAAGTTTGAATATATGAACATAAAACAAGTTCGAATATATGAATATATGTAGATAAAGGGTCCGTGGGAATCTCACCAGAAGCATATACTTATTGTATTTATTGTAATTATAATTTCTTTTCTATATAAACAGCTGGTCTTAATTAGTTCATGTTAGAACTAACAGTATTTCAACCAACTGTAAATAATGTTATAATAATAATGATAAAAACTTAAAGTAATGCTCTTTGTAATGATGAAATATCACTTTGCATTCGCAGGTGCATTTTCAAAAATATTTTTGGGAGAACCTAGTATTTTAATTGCGACGGTTTTTAATCCAAGCATTGTACTGGGCTTTAATCTAAGACCTAATCACTAAAAAAGCCACTTTTTACTTCACGATTTGCAAGTTACTTTAGACCGACTTTTTTGCGTTTCCTTATCTTAGCGATTTAGCGAATTCGAGCTTTTTCGCCAATTTTTAGTTACAAAAAGTTGAATTTCTCCTCGTCTTAGCTTCGGATTTGCCCTCGCTAATGAAGCTGCTTTTCACTAAATTAAGATTGTGCTTAATCTGTGCCCATCAATTTTCGCTAAATTTAACTAACGCAAAAAAATCGGCCTAAGGTAAGTCACTAAATAATAAAAGTGGAGAAAGCAAAGCGGTTTATATTTGAACTTACTCTGGGCTTCTATTGGGGTCATATTGCTGTTGTGTGTGATAAAAGGCGTTCCTCTTTTCAAATTCATTGTTGAAATATCGGTATCTATCATCCTCAATTACTCTCTGTTGTTGCTGTTGGTAAGATCTACGCTTTTGGATCTCTTCATACTCTCTCTGCCGCTGCTCAAACCTGTCCCTATCAACTGTCTCCATGCTCAACTGGATAACTTTACCCCTTGAATAAACCCTTATAATCTCTTCTGTATCACTCGGTGGAGCTTTTTCGATGCCCTTTGCCTTCTGCTCGTTTTGTAACAAAAAACTTTCGCTGACCTTTGATTTTTGACTTTTAACCTCACTTGACCTATGACTTTTGACCGTTGAATTTTCAGCTACCCTTTCAAAAGCTGACTGACTATGAATTTCTTTTGCCTGTTTTATGCTATCAGCGTCATTTGTTGACTTGTATCGTCTTTTATTTTTAGATGCCTCTGGAAATCTAAGAAAATCTTCGATACGACGCCCTGAATTCTCGTTGTCTGCTCTTTTCAGCTGTATTTCTTCCTCTTGAATCTTTTGCTTGTTCTCCTGAACTTTGACCTCTTTCTTCTCTTCTAACCACTGCAATCGATTTTCCTCCCGTTGTTTCAACTGACTAAGCAATGAATTCCGTTGATTTCTAATGAATTCTTCGAATTCGAGCTGCTTCTCGTTTAGATATTCTTCCTTGTTTGTGCTTCTTGGAAGGCTCTGGCTTCTCTGAACTGTCGCTTCCTCTTTTTGATTAGTGTTTTCGATAACTTCGATTCTCCGATCTTGGCTCTTTCTTCTCGCTTCAATATGCTCTTCAATTACTTGCTCTCTTATCTTCTCTCTCTTTCCAACTTTTGTTTCTTTGCTATTCTGCTTTTCCGTTGAAATGTCTCTAGACCCTTTTTCGTGATTGCTTAGTTCCCGGCTATTTAACTTCCCAGAACCAAATATGTCTGTTTTAACTCCCTCTGAACTTTGACTCTCAAACTGGCTATCTTGAGAAAACCTGACCTCTTCGACCTTTCTTTGTTGACCTTTGACCTTTTGCTGATTCTTAAAGCCAATAGCGTTTCTCTGCTCAACGTTTTTTTGCGTTTCAATGGACTTCCTGATTTCCTTTGCTCTTCCTTCTTTTTCTTGTAAACTAGCTCGTCGATACTCCTCCGCAGCGAAGTTGGGAGGGTCACCTGTTGGTGTCAGTTGCTTCTGAAGGTTGTTTGTGAAGTTCTGGTGAGTTTCAAGATGCCGTTGGAAGTCTTCTTTCACAACCTGAAACAAGTTTAAAAAGGTAAAAACTCAATGCGTGAACTGATTAGCTTTCTGATAAGGAGAAAATTGCGCCTGTCGTGAAAAAGGTACCAGATGCCACTGAATGAATTTCAGATGCTACATCAATAACCACGCCCAGAGTCACGCCTTTTCTTCACTATTTTGCTGAATAAGGTTTTGAAAGCCTTGTCTAATTGGGAATAGAAAAAGAGGCATCTCGTGTCTCCGTATTCAAGTTTATTTTTCTTCAAGTTGCTCTTATTTACTATCAACTAATGTCAGAGTAACTTAGTTGGCGTGAAACTGGAATACCCATCTTATCTTTGCCGAAAAGATGCACATTTTTCCCTAAAAGTGGTTCATAGTTAACATTTTTTACAATCACGGCGATAGAATTGAAAGCCTTAAAAATCAATGTTTTGAAATACATTGTAAGCAGCTAGCGGGCTAAGGTTTAAAAAGTTTCCCGAAACTCCAGCAAACAAATTGGCATAAAGTTGCAACTATCAGTTACTCCTGAAATCACAACAGGAATTTTCACAAAAGAAATAACCATAATCGCATTTTTAAGAAAACTAGTTTCCATACCAACTTAGACCATAGCAACAGACCTACCTCAGTTTCGCTAAAGGCTGCGTTATCTTTCGTATCCTCGTGGTACGTAACTCGTTTCTTTCTGTTCGGTAATGTTCTCGTTTTGTTGCGATTAAACGTATCAAAGTCGTGGATTTCTACGAATTCTTCAAATCCAGTCGATTTGATCCTTGGTCGTCCGGCTGATCTTGGTAAAGATTCACTTCTAAGTATTTCTGACTTCGGTCGACTTTTTCTGGAATCTAGAATCTCGGTCCGGCCTAAGATTTGGTTCGGATTCGACTGGCGACGCTTATCTCTAGAGCGACGTACGATTCTCGGCCCGTCTTCGGTATCGTCAACGACGTGTGTGCAACCTCGGCGACACTGGTGGGCAGACTTTTGTCCTGTCGGTGAAGCGTCGTATGAAGGTACTGATGCACCCGAGATAGATTGGCCTGTATCACTCTGATTGTCCGATCTGCTAACCAACGAACCTTCTGAGGCTCTTCGCAATTGATTAGGCTTCGGTTTCAACGAATTCTGTTTGCCCTCTACTTGCTTATTTTCGGGCGAAACCGGTTGTGTTTGTATTGGTACTCGGACGGTCTTGAAATTTCTCGGTAATGTTTGTAGGTGTTTTACCGGGATACTTTCCGACCGATCTACGTTTTGAGCGGTAACCTGATCTTCCTTAACCGCTGATTTTCCCCAGGGTTCTCGTTTGATTATCCTCCGGGTTTTTCTGTTGTAGATTTCCTCAGCACGTGTTTGTTTATTCTTTTCAACAGTATGCAAATCTTCAGTGTTGCTATTAACAGTCTCTTTACTTGCGGCTCTTTTAGTCGATTTCGCCTCAATCCGAAGCTTTCTTGAAGAATCTTCGGTATCTGACGACTTCGCAGACGAAACTATGCGAATAGATGTTCGCTGTTGATCGGCCTCTGAATTTTCGCCACCTGACGTCAAAGTATCTTCCTCGTCCGAACCTTGAGAATATTCGGCGGTATTTTCCGGTAACTCCGGTCTTTTAACGACCAAAGTAACTGGTAATGTCTTTGGTCTCTCTTCCCTCGGTCGCCTGCGATTTCTCGGCTCGTCTGCTTGATTTTCGTCTTCCTTTGATACCGGCCTATATGTAATCTTTATCGGTTTCGGTCTGTCTACAGTTATCACTGGATTTCGCTGGATAGAAATACTAGGACTGCCGTATCCCTGTGGTGATTCTTTTTCCAAGAACTCGTCTTCACTGACGCTACTTCCGTCTGATCTTTCTGGTGACAAATCTTTCCTATTTCTAACACTTTCTTTTCCAGTATTTTGATTTTCTTCTTCTTGCCCAACAACAGCGTTATTTCGTCGCTTGACCTTTCTCACGAGACGCTTTTTAGCTTTCCTTTGTAACTTCGGAGTTTCCTATAAACAACCACAAATACAAAATATATTTCTATTTTTTATTTATATCATAGATACAAATATATTTTGAAACCTATTAAGTGAGAATGAATATTTATTCTTCTGAACAATTATTTCAAAACTATTGTTATTAAATAAAATCTAATTTCAAGTCAGAAATATTAATGAATAGTTTTCAATTGAAGTATAATATAATTATTCAACTTAGAATGTAATTTATAACCTAATATTTTTCAATAAGGTATCTTTTGAAATAACAATACATTTTACATCCAGAAGAATACATTTATCTATTTCGTAATGGTCATTATTTTAAAAAAAATATATTTGTATTGATGAAAGAGCTTTCTTTAATATATATCCAATGTAATGTTTGAGAAACTGAACTGAGCTCATACGCAACTTTTTAAAATATCAGCCCTACTTCCCTGTTATCAATAATATCAAGAAACCTTTATTTACAGGTGTATATTTTGAAATTTCATTTCCCGCGTATAAAAGAGTCTAATATGAGCATTGATAAAAATGTTGATATGACAAATCCCCTCTATGATAAACACTACCTTTAATTGATACTTGAAGATACGAATAATTGTATTCGAATAATTAAATCGGGGGAGGGGGAGTTATTTCTCAAAGGGGGAGTAAACCATCAACTTTCTTGAAAAGTCTAATCTATTTTTGTCCAGGATTGTAGGCTTGCCGATACAAACTGCCTGTGTTGAATTAAGTTTTCTTTATTTTTATCAGAGTTATGTAAAACGAAAGTTACCATTATTATTTTTAATGTTATACAGCGATCATCAAAGTCTACTGAGCACTTACCTCGTCTTCCTCGTTTGAAGCGTTCCGCTCTAATCCCGAACTTTCGTTGAGCTTTTTTGGCGACTCAGCAGAATCTTTGGTAGGGCTTTCTCCTCTCTGTCTCACGGGTATGGATGACCTCCTTTTGGTTGAGCTACTTGTTTGTGTTTGTGAATACGAGGCAGATTCGACAGATTTCGACGACGCGAAATTGTTATTTGCGTCCTGTTCGAAACCTGCCTGCTCGTTCTTTGAGTAGTGTGCGCCCTTAGACGAACGCTCGGATCGTGAAGATCGAGTTACCGAAGTTCGCTTCTCAACTGAATTCTGATACCTGAAAAAAATGTAGCCAGTCATTGCAGAGAACAAAACAATCCACACTTTGGTGAGATACTAAATCTAACACAATATTTATTGACAGTAGACAGTAAATCGCTTAGACCCACTTAATTTCAAGAATTGATCTTACGAAATTCTCTCACTCACAAAATTTAGAATCATTATCATTTTCGGAAGTCACATGTGTTTAGGCATGAGACCCTTGAAGCAAGGAGTCATGCCTTTTTAGGTTAAAGGCCAGAGTTCAAGGCCAGAGTGAAAAGGTCGAAACACTCTATTCAGACCCCGTTTACACTGTCCCGTGCAAGTTTGGAACCGTGACAAAACTGTCGCGGTTCGCCCTTCCGTTTACACTAGCACTGTGGAACCGTGACGATTTTGCTCTGCTATCCGGAACAGTTTGGACCCTGCTTTGAAAGCGAACGAATTTTGTACCGTCACGGTTCCGTTTTTGAACGGGACAGTGTAAACACCTATCCGAGACGATTTTGTCACGGATTCACAAAGAGGTCTTTTGTATGGCTGTTTCAAGTAATCGAGGCTTTGATTGTGGCGTACCTACGTTGTCAAATTCTGAAGAAAAGGAAATTCTGAAGAAAAGACGACCACAGAAAAGGCTTGTAGTGTTTCCCAGTCCAAGCCTTGATTAGACTTTGCAGTTTTGTAGTCTAAAATAACACTGAAAATTAAAGCCACCTTGTCGTTCGTCCAAGTAAAGTTTTTATCGGCCTTCCATTCCATTTTAACTCTCAATAAAAATTCGATTGTTGACTTCGGCGGCAAAATAAAAGCCTTGGTTGACTAAATACAGCTTCTTCTAAACAATATTCTGCCATTAAATTCTGAAGCCATTACACTGTACCGGTACAGTGTAAACGGAACGGCTAAACGAAACAATTTAGAACCGCGACAGTGTAAACACTTGCGAACCGTAACGGTACAAAATTGTCCCGGGACAGTGTAAACGGGGTCTCAGTGTCACAGAGTTTATTTTAAGAAAATTTTTATCCCTGCACATATTCAGAAAATTTGGGTGTCTCCTTTTGAAAATTTTCATGATCACACCAATAAAACTACCTGGATTATGATCACTTTTGCTGTTGTTTTTTCGTTTTTAGTTTTTAATATTGTAATGCCCTTTTATAAGCTTTATGTGTCTACTGGCAGATGCTTCAGCTTTGCTTTTTCGATGGCAAATCTCTTTATTTTAGTTTTATCATTGCACAAAATTTGAGTTTATCACTGCACAATAACGATTTACCACTTCACAAATTGGTTATCACTGCACGTTAAAATTAACCCTGCCGTGTCATCTTGCGCAGCGTTTCTGTTTGAGGCACCGACGCAAGATGCATATTGTTTCTTCTTTATGTTGATAAAAGCTGTTTCTGATTTATTATTCTGATAAATATGTCATGATGGAAAATGTTTGTGACAGTTTTTGCTGAGCATGGCAACGCGAATAAGTAAGACCAGCAACTGTGTCTGTTTTTTAAAGTGTGCCAGAAGAATAAGCAATATCGATGCAGTAGATTCAGTTAATATTACGTCCAGTGGCGGCTCCAGCCTGGGATAAGTGGGGGGGGGACAAAAGGTGTGTCGGGGACAACGCCCATTTGGACCACGCCCTTTCCCCCTGTTTGAACCTTTTTCTTCCGGAGGAAGAAATGTCATTTACATGTAACGATCTAGATAACGTACATACCCCCCCTGAAGTTTTCTCATCAGGTTTTGCAAGAATCTCAAGGACCAACTTTCTGAAAAAGTGGGGGGAACTAGTCCCCCCAATTCACCCCCCCCGTGGCTCTGCCACTGATTACGTCACGTATTCGTTTTGACATGAGCTAATTTCATGATCTCTCAGACATTTGTTTTAATCTGTCTTTTCCACAATTCTACACTTGAATTCCACCCTAGATACTTTCAGCATGATCTTAATCTTTTTGTTACCTCCCATTCCTCGGTTGTCGTTATTTATTGATAATATTTTTCAAAATACGGATCATCTTAATTCATCTGTTAATCCCATCAAGCGATTTTCATTGCGATTAATTCCATTTCGTGACAAAGTATCGTTTATTTTGATATTGCGTGAGGCAATTTACATGAAACTAAAATCCGATTTTGAAGCATGTGTCTTAAAACAATAGAAACTTTGTTTCGAAAAGAAGGTCCTTAATATGTAGCACTTAAACGAAAAACGAAAATCAAGAATTAATTAGAGATTGTTTTGTGAAGGATGTTCAAGTTTCTATTTATGAAAAAGCAATTTTTTAACAAACTAGTTTGTAAATAAGAAAATATGATAATTGTCGAGATTATATTTGAATTCACGGAAACATGAAAGTTCAGACTTTAAATATGAAACAAAATAATTATGAAAACGTTAGTAAGGATTTTCCAGAATAATGTTTCAGCTTTAGTACAATATAAGATGGGGCTTGCAGGCGATAGAAGTAAATTACTTTGCATCGTCAAAATCCTTGTCAATTTGTACATTTTTGTTACGCCAACTGAGATTACCTAGAATTGCTTTGAAAACTGGTTTTTGGTGGCCTGTACCCTGGGTACCAGACTCACTATATATGAAATAAAATAGAGAGTCTGGTCTAGTGCGCCCCATTCTCGTTCTGGTGTGCTGATATTAACCAATCAGGAGCGAGTGTACAGATTTCTGTACGTTCAAAGGTCACAGCGAAACAATAAACTTAGCTCTGGTATAAAACATTGAACAGAACAGAACATAAATAAATGCTAGCGATCGTAACGATTGAGTTTGAAGATGCTGTTAAAACTGTACTCAAAGAATATTTTCCGCATGTTGTGGAACTGATCACAGAACAGCATTGAAAGCCTTGTTTGTAGAGAGAAGAGACACTTTCGCCATATTGCCAACTGGCTTTGGAAATTAGGCCTTCTAGTGAAATGCAGTAGATAAGAAACACCGCAAGGCGCCGAGAAAAAACAACAACAAACATAAGTAAATCAGTTATAGCTAATATTTCGCCCGGCATACGGGGCTTCGCTTGTCATATTGCCCATATTTGCTGTGGTGACCTTCCAACGTGATGATTCTAACCGCCGCGGTGTCCAAGCGCGCTGCCTTCACAGTTAGGAAGTAGACGTTGAAAGTACACACAATTTATGAGGAAAATTACAAAAGACTATGATTAACAATTTGATAATGATTAACATTTAATAACTGCACTGTGCTAACTTTAATTTCATGCTTCGCACATGTTTTTTGCTGCCAAATGGCGTTTTGAACCTGATTTGATTGTTATCTTGAGACAGAAAAGTCTATTACCACTGTATTAAAAATGTCGATTTTAAAGAACCAAGTAAAACAAATTTGCTTTAAGATTTCCCAAAACTCCTCTGACTACTGAGTTTCTTTATTATTTATCTGACAGTCTTGTTTCACAGGCCTAGTCTGTTAAATAGACTTCAATTCTTTCAAGTAAGTTCACCAGAACGAGAATGGGGCGCACTAGACCAGACTCTCTATTATTTTATATAGTGAGTCTGGTACCCAGGGTAGGTGGCCTGGTAACTAACTGAGATGTGTTACATCATTTTCTCAACCAATATGATCGGACAAAATTGCTTGCTATAGTATGGTATGTCAGCAGCAACTATGAATTATTCTTGCTTAAAGACTCATTGCTAACAATGGGCCTTTGCGAGCGTGGCGATGGTCCAAACAATGGCAGTAATTTTCTACGAATAAACCAAGATTGATTTTAGACAGTCTAAAAATGCATTATGGGATGCTTACGTAGCGCAATGGCTCATTGTTAGCAATGAGTCTTTAAAGGCATTTGACACAGGTAAAAGTGGCTTACAGCCACTCGACCACGATCCGTTGACCAATCAAATTGCGCACAGAGAAAAACACGTGAACAGTTTCCGCCTTTCTGCAACTCGGTGAATTCCTAGAACAACGCGCAGTGGTTTCACGTGAACAGTTTCCAATTCCTTTCTTGTGCGCGTGCTCTGATCAATTTGGCCTAAGTTGTTTTTAGATTCGCTGTACTAATACATGTCAAATGCTTTTAACAGATGACTGTCATGTGCTTGTGATCATATCAATTCAATGGCTTATATCAAATTACAGCTCATTTGCGAATAGCCACGTTGTGATTTCGATTATGTAAACATAGAAATTGAAGATCGATCTCACATGGCCAGATTCTTAGTCGATAAGTAAAATTTTGACGCCAGGTACGTGGTCGATATCTGATAAGACAGTTTTCCTCAGAAACCTTATCAGTATTCCAAATAAGATTGATATGGTTGGTTAAAGTGCAGATGCGACCTCTGAGTCTATTGGCGTATTCGTGAATAGCTTGATAACGTAAAGGTGGGGCTGTACACTCTTTTGGTATATAGAGCAGGACGCTTCTAAGTTGCTACTCCGAATTTCACGCTTGATGCGGTTATCAGGCAGCTTGCCGTTCCGCTGATGATTAAACTATCCGCGTTTTGGCTGTTTTTAGGTACAGGCATTTGTCTTTAATCCAATACAACCCGCCAAAACTAGAAGTCATACACTCCTTCACAACCGGAAATAACGAGTACCTTTACATTAAGTAGGTTTCATCTGGAAGGTTAATGACCGCTGGTTGGTGAAAGGAAGAATAGAATCGAACGCGCCATTCTTCCTTTCACGCCATTTCCCATTCACGCTGTGATCAGTTCACATTTTCATCATTACGTTTCATATTTCGAATGGGATTACAGAAATAGTACTTCAAAATAACCCGCGTTTCTGCCGCGTCCCTCCCGCGTTTTTGTGCGGTCTCGATTTCCCTCTGAATGATGCTTTTATTTACTCAGTAATTCATCGTCTTGTCAATGAATCCGACATCTGTCAGGTCATAAAAACAATGCAGTATTCAAATTGGATTCAATTTAAACAAACCCGCATACTAGAGAGAGATTTCATCATTTTTGCTGATTAATTCAATCTAAACCTTGTTAATTAAAAACAGTTTATTAGAAGTAGGTCAATTACAGGTTGCAAAACTGTATTTTGTAGTATTTTGTACCTAAAAACTTTGAGAAGCAACTTGGCACGGTCCGGTTCAATTATCTATTTCTATTTGTTACTGCCTCGCATGCAAAGGTAGTTTTTAGGACACTGTGCAGCTAGACGTATCGAGCAGTTTCCTGGTCCTTACTCTCAAGGTGGCCACACCAAGTGATTCCTACCCCTGGAATCACAGATACCGGGCCACCCTCTCTCCACACTCTAAGTGAAAGTTTGGTCATGGCAAGGACTCGTACATCAGACTCTCGCACCTGTAGGCTTTCTCTCGCGACCCAAACCACTGAGCTGTCCTTTCCTATGGAACCAAGGTTCAACAGCTCTGCTTTATGGCATCGGGTTATATATAAAGAGGTTTAACAGACCAATAATCATTGTTTAATGTCACTCAACATGCTTGATAAAATTGATAGCACTGAAATCAGCATACATATTGCCTTGTAGAAACTTAGATCTGTTTTACTCACAAAAGAAAACACAACTCTGCCAATAAGGCATCGAGCATTACTTAGATTATCTTATCATTCTAAAGGGTCTAAAACTGATTTGCAGTCGAGTAAAGATAGTTTTAACAGCATTTTTATCTTCACCACGTCAGACAAGCTAAGCTGGTTCGAAAATATTAAGCAATTGTTTGAATCTGTCACTGATTCCAATATCTGTCATGTTTCTTTTTAAATAAGTCAAACAGTGTTTCAAAAATGCATATCATGTAGCAAAAACAGAACATTTCTGCTTGAGAAGTTACTTCTCTTTGCAGACAGTCTTATCAAAAATAGAACTTTTGTTTCATTTCTTTATGTTTCGTTTCCACAATGAAGATGTGTTTTGCTTTGCTTGTCAGCTAGCCCAAACATGTCTTGCACTGCTTGAAGCTAAACCCAGAACATTACTTGCCTGTTGAAAGAATCTACCTTTAACTTTTTATTATCGGTAATTAAACATAAACTTCAATGTTTTGATTTGAATCACTGATCAATTAAACGACATTCAAACATCGTTTGTTTTGGTATTGCTTTTGGCTATCATGAAGTCAAACAATGTTTCAACATTGTCTGCTCGCAGTATCATTCTAGATTGCATGTGAGCTAGCAAGAAACAATGTTCATCTCTTGAGTCATCAATAGAAGTGTTTTTCCAACAGATGATTTCTAAAAGTATCGTGATATTTTCCTACCCTATCTACTCTATTCAGCAATTTTACATTCCATATGCATTATTTGTGAAATGAAACAATGTTCTGCGTTACCAGTCAAATACCTCTGACGAAACAATGTTTGTTTTTGTATTGCCAATAACTAGCACGTATTCAAACAATGTTCGCCAAACAAAGTCTATTTTCTCACCTCGCATTTCTTTGCACCAATGCCATACCTACGAGATTCTACACACCAGAGAGCACATATACAACCAGTCTTTATTTCACTATTAATAAGCTATGCCATATATCACAGCCATAAATCGTGAATTTCTCATAAAACATGTATGCTTGTTGAATACCCAAGCTTTTTAATGGATAATGAGGGGTTGCGTTGCCATGAAGACGACAGGTGCTCGGATAAAGTCACGTGATAAGTCATTAATCACGTGACTTACAATCAGTTCAAAATTCATGGCGGGAGACGTTGTTTTCAAAACAATTTTATTGTAATCGAAATGCATTTGCAGGTACTCATTCTTGTGAAATCAGCCCTTAGAAATCACTGTCTTTGTTTCTTTGACATTTGTCGCTTTTGAAATGTTTTCTTTGAACGGTCGTGTCAGTTTGTTTAAGAAAGTTATAATTGACGGTTTAAAGGAATTGCCTTGAATACATATGAACGTTTAATTTCTTGTTGGCCGGGTTTAAAATTGCCTGAGTTAGATATTTCCTAGGCGCAAAATTGTCCGGATTATGAATTGCGCGGATCAAAAATTGTCCGGTTTTAAAAATCATCCCGGTTCAAATTGTCTCTGTTGACACAGTACCGGTCATGATTTGCCCAAACTGTAATTTTTTTCTGGTTTGAAACTCTAGGAATCAAAATTTCAAGGGTACGATCTGACATTGAAACAAAGTGTGACTTCGTGGTAGCCAAAAGCCACGCCAATACAAATTATGTTTGAAACTACGGTTTTGGCAATCCACTAGGTTTTGAGGAGATGAATGGTCCGCCTAGAAAACAGCTTGACCCACAAAAAACCTTGACACATCATATAAGTATAAATATTCTGCTTTCTTGGGCTCCACTCGCTCTCTTAAACTTTTTGACAACATAAATTTAGCTGCTCAAGAATGAATGGATTAAGTTATCCTGATTTCTTAACAAATTTCCCTCTCCTCCCTCAGTAGACCAGAAAATTTTTAGTTTCTCTTGATGTCTACACTTTAAGCCTCGTATACCATCTATCTTTCGTGAAAATATGGATTAATGACGAAATATATCTGTAAGTCTAAGGAAAGAAAACATCTTTGGTTATGAAATACATACTGTTTTTCATAAAAAACTTAGCTTAGGATTAATATTCAGTTTTTATAATTATTTGTTGCGCTTAGTACTTAATTTTTCGTAAATGTTTTGGGATACAAAAGGCTAAAGAACTACCTTTTAGAAATATAAAAGTGTTCTATAAGATTAATTTGAAATTGCAAAGGCTCTTATCGTCAAGACAGAATCGAGATTATTCTACTGAATAATCTCGATTCTATCTTGAGAAGAAGGATTTTTTAGCAATTTTCAATTGTCTGGTCATCTTTGTGCTCGGTTTCTTTTAGACGGTCTCCTATGAAACAAAATTCGTATATGCTTTACATAAAATTTGCAATTAAACACCCCAATATCTTGAAGGACCAATAAAGACTAATAAACTATTAACAAAGACTTGAATTTTGCTCTTACCATATCTGATGGCATAATGTAATCATATCTTTTTTCGGCAGTTTGACTTTGGAGATCTTTCTATCTATCAGTCGAATTAGCTGGGCGTCAGCTTCAGTCCGATAAAAGCTTAGTGCCACGTCAGAGTACAGAGTAATATATGTATGATCAATGTTTCAGCCAGTTATTTTATTGCTATGGCACTTTTTCGTGAAACATTAAATTTCACTTCTTATGTGTCAGTTTTCGTAATCGCTGGCGGGGAAACAAACACTTAGGTTGTGAAATTTTATTGCGGAAAGTACTGAGTCATATTTAGAAATGACGCGATTTAGGGATGAATTACAATGTTTTTAGTTTGTTTGTTGTTGGGTAAACATGAGCTTGTACTCTGATAATGGAGACCATTATTAAGAATACGATTATGAAGCATTTTAAATCAGTTTACGCTGATGATGGCTAATTATGATTACTATTATGATATGATTTTGATGTTTAATTGATTGGTTGATGTTAAAGGCACTTGCGCAACCGACATGCATAGCGGCAGCTGTCCTGAGGAGAAATTTATTGTGTTTTGTATTTTCATGCAGTACTATATTAGGCCGGTTTTGAAAGTATAGTCGCAAAGCATGCTGGTCGCGAAAGAACCTTTAAAGAGACAAAAACGGTTGTAAAGTGATTATAACGATCATGATTATTATAATGATATCGAGGATCATAATGAGCAAAGGCTAGCATTGAACATGATGATTATAATGACCAATAAAAATGACGATAATAATGCTTGATTGGTTGGTTAGTGTTGATTGCGGTGATGCCGAAAACGATTAAAGTGGTGGTCATAATAATCATGATCATGAAACTTGTCATGATGATTATTATGACTCCAATACCAAATTCACTTTCCACCAGCTCTCTGGATACATTTTCAGTCATCCCATTTAAGCTTGTATATACAACCACATCAAACACCATACACAAACTCTCCGTGATGTATGTTATCATTATCTGTGGTTTCATTATCACTGAGCTAGACAATTCACATATACATGCTTTATGAAGCCATTAAAATTACGGGTTAGGTCATTGTTCTCAAGGATTCATTTTCTCAGTATCAATCTTCATTCATGGTACTTCGATAAAACCCACATATACAACCCATTGATGTTCTCCATGCGACTTTGTATTACGTCATTCTTGCCACAATAATCACCCAATTTAAAAGAAAAATATTTAGGCTTTTTGTGTACACAGTACTTTGCGAAATCTCACTATTCAGTTCAACAGACACCAGCATCTTCAGACGACCAACCAGTGGCTTAGTGACCCCCTCTGGCGCGACTAGTGGTGCATCTAACCAAAGTAAACCTCCCCTTTTTTCTCTTCCAAAAACATGAATCGATTTTTACAATGACCTAGATCTGTGATCAGTCGCTCTCGATGGATATCATTGCATTTATCATTGATAAAGAGATAACTTAAGGCAGCGATGTTTCCCATATAAAATTCTACGTCTGCTTTCTTAGACAAAAGGTTCAAGCTGTCCCTATTTCAGTCCTCTGTTCACTTTTATATAGGTACCTATATAGGTAACAGTGGAGGAGTATTTGGAAGGAGGGCCCCTTGAAAATCAGCATTGCTGAAGGGCTACCCTACTTTAACCATTTGAAATGAAATGAAAATGAAATGGGGGTTGTAGGGGTTTGAGGCAACTGATCTGAAAAAAGGAAAAATGGGAAATTGACCCGGAAGATAGGGTAGTTGGGCCCTCGAAGCACAAAAGAAATGGTCACTCACGAAAGTGGAAGGGAGTTGTAGGGGATTGGGGAAACTGAGCTCGAAAATGGAAAAGTGGGAAATTTATTCATAAAATAGGGTAGTTTGGCCCTCGAAGCACAAAAGAAATGGTCACTCGCGAAAGTGGAAGGGGGGTTGTAGGGGGTTGGGGCAACTGAGCTCGAAAATGGAATAGTGGGAAATTGATCCATAAGATAGAGTAGTTTGGCCCTCGAAGAGCAAAAGAAATGGTCACTCATGAAAGTGGCTCGGGAAGTCTACTGCACTTGCTTTTTCGAGCAGAGGTAATGATGGGTCGAGATACGTGAAAGTTTGTGCGATTTTTCAAGCCGCATCGGACACCTTCTGGTGTCATTTATGTCGAAATCAATTTATCCTTGTGTAAATTGTAACCAAAAGTGCAAGAAATGGAATAAAATCATTAAATATTCATTGCTTGGTCAACAACCTGTTGTCAACTTGATCATTTCCCGCACAAACAAGAAATTTCCGCGCGGCTAGGCTCGAACGGGGCAGCTCTTGTTGAAGAATAATCGCATCTATATATTTGCATAGGTTACCCAAGGGATCACATTGCGAATTTTGCCTGTTTTTCATCCAGGAACTGTGGTAGCGAGGGTGGGCTGAGGGGGCTTTACTCTGTTTTTTCCAAAATTAACTTACAGCCATATCAAAGCTCTTTTCAGCACGTTTAGCCACCCACCCCCAGAAAAACTTTTAGCCCCCCCCCCCAATCTGTTATCCTCTCCGCTGTCCTTGATTTCATCTGCACCTTTGCCCTATCTCAAGGAATTTGACGAATAGGGCGATTGATTCAAAGAATCCTGATCTGGATTAGCCTTTTAAATCCGAGTAAGTCACTAAGGTGTTCACAAACATATCGCTTTGCAAATAAAGGGATTTCTGACCGAGAAACTTCTTTGCTCTCCTTGTTGTTGAAAAGACCCGACGAATGCATTTGCTCAGTAAATAATGCCCTTTAATTCCTTGTTTGGTAGATTTATGCATCTAGTTTATCCGTAAGAGTTAGGTTGTTATGTTACTAGTCTGGTGTGCATTAAAGGATCGTGCATTTGCACCCGGAGCCTCATCTTCATTTAGAGGTTCGCTATTTGCCAACACAACGCTTGATAGGAGCTGTCTAGTTTCCATACTGCTCGACTTGATGACGTAATTAGTTTACCCTAACCCTAAACCTAGCCCTAAACCTAACCCTAAACCTAACTCTAACCCTAACCCTAACTCTAACCCTAACCCTAACCCTAACCCTAACCAACCCTTTACTTGAAATAATTAATCATGCTAATTTATGACTATTAATCATGCTTATTTATGACTATCAGGTCGAACAATATGGAAACTAGACAATTTCGCTTGATAGGAGCCTTGAAGAAATGTAGATGGGGATGACGGAGAGGAGGAATGGAACTTGCTACAGCATTTATTTACTGTGTGCACAAGGGTCCAATCTAGCAGGCATCCACTGCATATGTATAGAGAAAGAGAGAAAACCAGGAAAGTATTACACTCATGCAGTTACCAAAGGATAAATACCAGCTCTACCATGCATTGATTTTTCATATTGGAAAATAGTGGACTGAATTCTTAGGTTTACGAGAAAATGTATTTGTTCATCTATGGGCGAGCTTTCAGTGACCTCTCTAGCTTACAAAACGATTCAAGGCTTGGCTTTTGCCCTTTTCAAACTTTGTCTAATTCTTTCAGCTTTTCTTCAATATCCTGAGACTTGAATGCCGGTGAATTGAAGGCCTGAAATCTAACAAAACGCCTTTTTTAATATTTTCCAGCAACTGTTTGACCTTATCAGACAATCGGAGAACTGGGAAAATTTGACGTATTTATCTTGCCAGCTAAACCTGATACTGTCGTGAAACAATAGGGTTCATTAATAAGGTCTTTGCGAGTAGTTGAATCTTTTGATATTCTTTTACCGGAGGGATTTTTTTATAGACGTTAAAGGGGATAAACGCCATCTTGCTTAGAGTTGTTTATTTGCAAAGACAGCATTCTTTTCAGCAAGGAAAATCAATGTTAGTTTGTTCATCAATTTGCGAGGAGATTCGAACAAACATTATTTTTTGGTAAATATTGTGTTAGGAAGCATTGAACAAACAACAGTGGTCTGGGCTCGACCTACGTCAAACCGACCCTTTGTTGCCATTGTGAGGAAGAATATCTGTGAGAATTTGATCAGTTTCCTTATAAAATTCGTTTATGTGAATTGGTTTTCATTAAAACGATAAAACTATGCTTGAAAATCCAGATGAAATTTCCCAAAATCATCAAAATAAACTAAATCTGTGGACTCATTAAGTGATATGTGCAGTTTGTCGGCAAAAGAATTGGACCGAGGCGAGTCCCGTATACGTGGGGAATGTCTCTACTAGAGAGAATAATTACCTGAAGACTACAGCATAATAAATTGCAGTGGTATATTCTTTCCCAATTTATGCAGTCACTTACATACGATGTATATCATTAAACACAACAAGCTATTCTAAGAAATGAATTAAATTTCTTGGAGGTTCGCAACACCTAATGGTGGAGCCACGGGTTGGGGGGAACAGGTGGAACTAGTCCCCCCTCCCACTTTTTCAGAAAGTTGGTTCGTGAAAAAAGGGCGTGAACCAAAAGGGCGTGGTTCGTGACACCTTTTGCCCCCCCCCCTACTTATCTTAGGCTGGAGCCGCCACTGGCAACACCCTTAAATGTTCAACACTAGGAAGTATTTTATTGTTGTACTTTGATCGGCGAGTAATCAAGAAGGAAAACGCGAATTACGTGAATAAACCTTTAAAAACTTGATCTGAATCAGTCACTCTCTTATTTATACATTGTTGTGAACTGCTCACACGGTGACCTCAAGCACATGGCACTAGCTTCAACGGGATCTGGTTTCTGACACCCAATCGCTTTCGTGGATGAAAATTTCTCAAAATGGGCTTTGCCTTTTCTTCTTATTTTCAAATCATGAAAAAGGGGCAAATTAAGGTATCTTCGCAAAGAAGGGACGTTGGAAACATTTCAGACCTGGAAGGTGACCGGTAAAGGGGGGGCACTATGTATCTTTTGTCCTTTTAAGATCATTTTGAATAGCGTTGTAGCTTCAAAGCAGGACTGTACGAGGAAATGTACGAGGAAAGCAAGTGGTAAAAAATTTCAGAAAAGTTTATTGTTTCGACATCAACAGAACATAACCCCCATCCCCCATCACAACCAGCCCCCTCCCAAACCTTTACACAGGTTCCATATTTAATGGCCTGGCGTAAAGCTGATTTCTTTAAGTTTGATGGATAAAAGCAGAATGTATCAAAATATTTTAAACATGAAAGTATCTTTTGGAGCCAAAAAGGAATTTTTGAGTTTATATCAAATTAGCGAAACGTGGCTTCTTGTTTACCTGGGGGTTGATAATGGACAACACCATCGCAATCCAGCCAGGATTCATGTGGACTCATAATTGAATAGGGATGTTTCTGGACATACTTTCAAAGAATTGAATGCTACCTTTCTTTGAAACCAAGAAATGGAGGACCATTCTTTAAGGTCTGCGACAATGAGGGCCGGGGGCAAAGCCTTGTAGCTTTTAGCTGTATTAAGGGCAAAGGTATATTATTTTTAATCCAAGCCTACAAACCCCCACCCCCACTTCTTAAGTATCTTTCTGAGGTTGCTTCTCAACCAGGGGCGTAACTATTAGGGGTATAGGGGGGTGTGACATCCCCCGATTCTTCTTGAGTTTGTCGGTAAAGTTTTAGATGGTGCAAAAAGTTCCTGGTTTCTCGGTAAAATCGTCTCTCGGTAGGTGAAATTTTGCACCTAAATTTCTCTTTGTCTTCGTCAGTAAATTTTTTACTCATGATCCTCCACCCCTTAACTCTCTGTTCTCAACTCTCTCCTCTTCGTTCTTTTCAATACCATGGATCTTATCATTCGCTTTTCTGGTTTTAATGAAATCGGAAATGATTACAATCCTAATCTTAATCTAAGCACCAGTTAATTCTATCTCAATTTCTTATGTGTGGTTATCAAGTACATTGAAATTTTGAAATCATTTATGCCGATCACTAAAAAGCAAATTAGCAGTAAGTCGTTCAAAACAAAAGCATGCACGTTGCAACCGCCAGAAATATTAGGCCAAGCGATTCTTGTCAACAAAAGTCCAGTATCAACTCACCTGGAGAACAACCTGCTACTCTGTGGCGACGAAGGACGCAAGCTTCAAAAGTTTTCCGCAGTATATTTTCACGATAATTATGGAAAACTCCGTCTCCCGAAATCGGCTTTGTTTCTATCGAAACTTTTAGAAATCGCTAGCCAGCAGTGTTGGAGTTTGAACAGCCTTCTAAGCCGTCTTTGGCTTGTGTTTGTTTTAAAAATAATAGGCCTATTGCAAAGTAAATCCCTGCCATTCAATGTCTCAATGAGTGTTTTTCTCCAACTGTAAATAAAGGATAGTTGCGGCCATCTTGTTGCTAGTGGTAACCCCAAGTAAAATGGCGGAATCCATCTAAGGGTGAACACATGGATAAATATATATTTATAGCTGAAAGATTAAAGCTGAGTTTATTCTGAGCTGATCAATGTGTTAGCGAATATTGGCAGGTTGTATTCGAGTTTGTTGTAAGACGAGTGAGGACACATGATATCGCATAAATTAACTATTCTCGATGGATTGGTGTGGATGGTTTTAGATGCCAAATGAATCGACACTTCACATTTGTGATTCAAAGCTTCAAGTGGCATATTGCCGAAATGTTTTTGGGGTATTGAGCCCTGTATTTTTTTCCTGGAATTCACAGACCAGTCCATTAGTCCATCTCTCTCTAAAGCCAGTTTACAAAAATACATCGATCTCTAGTTCATCGTTCCCCTAAAACAACCTTTCTAGACCGATTTAAGATAATTTTTTGTGTTTCCAAACCCATTGATTTCTAGGCCTTCTCACTATGTTATTGTAAATTTCATTAGTGGCAATTTACTAGACTTCGGTACTCTACCAGCAACATTGGCAATGGCGCCTCTCTCCCTACTCTCTAGAAGGATGAATTCCCTATAACTTATAATCGTATTTTGAATTTATGTCTCTCCTCTACCCAAAACACGGTGTCTTCTAAAGGCTGCACGAACAGCTAATCGAACATAAATAAACGAAATTGAATTCAATTTATAAGATGGTTCAAAATTATAATTTTTTGAACAGTTTTTTGGCGGTACATAGCTTGAACTATACCGGTCTTGTGCTTGCGTTTTTCTGATCGGCCTATTTCGATCCACAACTGGGTATACATGTATATTTTTCATCGTGTTCTTTCAGACCTTTATTCTGACGTTTTATGCTCTGAGGAGTGTCAGAGGAAAAAGCTTTTAGCTAACATGTTGTGAAATGTTTGTATTTTCAAAGCCATTTATAATTTTTTATACGTTAATACATTTGGTAACACATGTTTGACTTTGTAGTTTGGTCGATAAGACACAAAGTGAACAGCTTTAAAAATAATTAATTTATAGATCTCGTTTTTCGCCCGTTGCTTTGTTTTCGACACGCCCAGAAAATCCTTGGCTTTTAATAAAGAATAACCTTTCAAGCACAAAAGGGCCCAGATCACATATTTTTCTTATCGTTAAGTTATGTAAACATTGATCAAGTTGCTAAAATTTCATTAAAATGATATCCTCAATTTTGGCTTACCTTGACCCGAGTGAAAAGAAAATCCAGCCGACCTTGTGTTAAGCCAAAAGATTTCAACCCTTGATGTTATTTCATTTCATGTCAACTCAGAGAATATCCTTTGTTATTCGCTCACATTGCAAGCCAGTCCTCTGGAGGGCCATTATTAAACGCGTATAAAAGAAGTTTTGTTTACCGCGCGGTGAATTTCATTCGCGGGACAATCAATAGGCGATAATTTAGAGCGGTCCCATTAGGATAACGTTACCAGGTTGTCATTCTTAAGCGCAACAAGGACGTGTTGAGCAGCATGCACCGTGCGGCTATTGGGCCAGCAGGGGCTATAGCCACCCCCCCCCCCACTTTTCGAATAATAGGTTAGAAAATGTTTTGGAAAGTTTACTCTAACGGATCTTAAGCAGTAGCAGTTCTTTCTGACTGGGAACCCTCTTTTGTTCATTTTCTAGATGTTTTATCGTGTTTAATGATATGATGTATTTTCGAACTTGTTTAGTTTGGTGTTTTATTATCCTCAAGCTAATCTTACCAATTTTGATAGCTTTTGATATCTTCTCTGAATCGGACTGTTTATAAAAGGAATGTGGAAAGAAGCAAGTATTTTCTAAAAGGGGCATTTTCCGGCGTTCTAATGGGCGTGTCCTCAAACGTTTTCGATAACGCCCTTCTCAGCTACTTTGCCCTTAGACTGAAGCGCGGTGCCTGCTGTGTAGCTACATAAACAGCAGCCGAAGGTTCTGTATCTCAAGCAAAGATCGTCACTTTAAATATGACAGACTTGTAAAAGACAAGTTGTCAAGGATTAAAATCTTTATTTGTGTTGAACTTTTGTTTTTTATAACAGATCGCGACTCGTAAATATCACAAAATACATGCACACAATACCTAGTTGAATCTTTGACTCTTGGCCAACGAAAGGCTCAAGGGTGTGGCTGCGATTATCAATCCGGGAGTGTGTGCTTCTACTGATAAGAACTACAGCAGGGGCCATGCCAAATTAGGTCAATGGGACTGTAGCCCTAAATTTTCAGTAATATATGCGGGCATCAAATTTCAAGCCACCCTCTGCTTTCAAAGCTAATCATTGTTGAACCCCTACACAGGTCCGATTCCTCGTAAGATTCATTAGGAGGCTCGCCTCCTTCTCATAAGAGAGTAACTAGCCCCCTCGTAACAACAAGTTATGCTGTTATCTCTCAAGCACTTCTCTCTCCCGATGCGCCCCCTTCCCGTGTGTACCGATCGTATATCATAAACATGTTATTTCTGCGTGCGACGGGGAGATGGTTTAATGAAAATTCTGATGCTAGCTTCCAACAGGACGATCGGGAGGCATCGTCACGTTGCGATTTCATATGAAGGAGTCTGGATCCCTGGGCTAAATTTTCAAAAAAAATTACTTTATCTTAAAAGTATTAGAACGATAAAAACCTATGCAATTCAACTTTTTCGCGTCATAATTGCACAACAGTTTCCCGCTATTTTGTATCCCATTTTTACGATCCTCTCGCTTTTACGAACGCAAAATTTGTTTCCTTGGAATTCTCACTGAAAAGCACATCCTCGCTGTTATGATTTTTGCTTGGCCTCTACGATTGGGCTTTAGCAGAATCCAACTGCGCATATTTTTTGTTTCCTTCTAACTTGGACTACAGAACCTTGAAAAAACACCACGAAATATCTAGGAAGCGATTTTACCAGTGGATCACTGTAGTTTTTGCCTAGTTTTATGTGGCAATAATTTTTACTAGTTCAAAAATTCCATGTGGAAAGAACTGGTGCTCGTGTGGCCATATATCTAACTGATGTGTAACAGATCCAACTACTTTTGCACTTTCATTTTGCACAAAATGTATAGTGCACTTCCAGCCAATGCTGTCCAAGTTGAACGTTCTAAAAGCATGTTATTATGACGTCATAAGTTAAGATCTCTCTGTGTTCGCAAGAGCAGTGAGCTCTGCATCTGGCCACCTTAAACCAAGTTAATCTCGTATTTAGATCGTGTTAAATATGCTTTTCTCTCATGCTATCGTCTCATTTGAAGGATAAGAACCTTTAGAACTCCAGATCCTTCTCTATCGCATACAAAGCCCAAATATCAAAGGTGATATTCGATGTCTTTTGTGAGATCAGTAACACTGATTAAGGGTTTTTTTATTCAGTAGCAACATAGGTTTAAAGATGATGGTGCTCTGAACAAAGGGGTTATTAGCTTACGGATCAGGGAGGTCTGCATGAAGGAAAAATTGCTAACCAAGCACACCTAGATGGCAAAATACTTTTTGCATATGGAACGGAATTTTTTCAAGAAGAGGGGTATGAAACCTTCCCATGGCGAAAGCCCTGTGTGCATAGGAGGGAAGTTACCTGGTATTTGAAGCCTTTTTGATGCAATATCTTATTTAAGGGGGTCTCGTCCCCCATCTACTCTGACATTACCCTTTCGGCCTTCTTCACTATAGAAATTGATACTTTGACATTTGCCTGGTTGTATTAAACACTATCACATAATAGATGCATCAGACACTTTCAATACACTCTTTACTTGCAAACCTTATGGATTGGCTTTCTTTCAAATATGGTGTTTGTCAAACAATAAATGCCCACTCAAAATTAACGAGACCTATGGTCTCGTTAATACTGTATATAAAATGATCTAACTTTTGATAAAGGCACAGTTGATCCTGTTTTACGTGACAGCAGTAGCTGAGCAGTGTTCATTTGGTCTCGAAGTAGCAATCATTACGTTTAGCCTATGAGTTACTAAGACACACCACAAGTTGTTCTGTTGCTAGCAATGGTTATTCTATAACCTTTACAGAAAATTCACAACGCTCTGGCAGGTAGATTCGCCTGCAAAATTAAGATAATTCCCCTCTAGATGTAAAAAATTGAAACACAAACCTGGTACTTGTAGAAACATTCACAAGATCGATACACTCGCGTTAATCTTTCCAAGCCTCCATTAGCTTTATATCTGTTCCTTTACCAGTGCGTGATATAAACGATATGCGTCTCTCACACTGCGATTTATGTTGTAAACAATATTGCTTCTACATTGTTTGCCAGCAAGGAAATGTAATCGAATTTTCCGGTATGGATTTTTGCTTTATTACTGCGTCAACCTTGGCTATTGCAGATGTGTTACTAAGGGATTGTACGGGGGTTTCGCTGTGGCACAAAAGTGGGCGTTTCACATATTTGGCTAATGATTTTCAAAGGGACAGTGGAATGAGTTTATATGGAGGGCAGATCTCTATTGCTGGGTGCAGGGGGCGGATCCAGGGCAAACTTGAAGGGGGGCAGTTGGTAGTGGGGGCGCTGAAAAATTTTCAAAAATTGATATCGAGATTACGCTGTTTACAACAATTTCAGATCTATTTTCGGAATAAACAACATAACTTTGAAGTAATTCTTGAAGCAAATTAACCTATCGGTCTCAAAAACTTTTCACCTGATTCTCATTCTTCAAAAGGGGCGCACAATTTCCAAAAAAGGGGCGCTATACTTGCTTCAAGTCTCCGAGGGAGGGGCAACTGCCCCTAGTTGCCCCCCCCCCTTAAATCCGCCACTGGCTGGGTGTGGTCTTTAGGTAGTTTCGCAATTGTTACAAACTAGTAGCCAACTAGCTATGCAAGGCTGGCTTGGCAATGAGGGTCTCAGACAACAGATCGAATAGTCTGAGGTTTGAGTCCATGAGCAGGAGATTTGCAAGCTCACTGCAATTCTAAACATTGGAATGGCGAGATGTGATCACGCCAAGAGGAAAGCCCAGGACACTGCTCGATAAGCATAGCTTCTAAGATTTCCTAAATCATAGTTTAATATGCTCAAGTCAACCTTTGGAACCTAGTTAGTAACATGTAGAAATTTTTAGGTCTTGCGATGATTTTTCTAGATACTGTTATTTTGCAACTGCCCACATCCTTTTTCTATTATATATATCTACTGTGAAGGATAAGCAAATTTCAAGATAACGCTATTGACTCTGTTGACCTTTAGAGTTATTAAAATTGACTCTGTTCTTCTTGAGTTTTAGTTAAGTCCTAACCCACTACCTCAACGCGAGTCCCAGGGAGTGACGTAACGTTTATCTTCATACTACACGGAGAAACATAACAGGTACCGAGGAGCAGGGGGGACTGAGGGGCTTTAGCCCCCCCCCCCACTTTTTGCAGAAAGTGCCCAATATTTAGTACTATACCACCAATAAAGCCTCTTTTTATAAGGTTTAAGCCCCCCCCACTTTTTAGACCCCCTACTTTTCTCAACGCTCCGCGTTGCCTGCATAATGCAGTTTAGAGCACCTTATAATGATAACTAAGGACCCCCGATTAAGGGGGTCACAAAATATATCTATACCCATATTTTGAAGCACTCATCTGTCCCTCAGTTAACAAGAAAAATTACCAGTTTTGCATCCTGCTATTTCATAAGATATGCAATACACAATTCAAAGAACCTGCTGCCAGTCCGTAAATAGGGGTTCCGTGTTAGTTTTTCCCAAAGGCCTCAAGCACCTCCTTTGCGCTACAGGCACACTTTACCGATGAGGCCCCCGTCAAATTTTTCCGTGCTGCATAAACTGTCTCTTCTGCAACCACAGGTCATTTTACTCAACCAGGTTTAACAAAAAGCTAATTCAACTTATTAAAAATGTTATGATTCACTGCATAGGGTATTTTAGGCAGTCAAGCGATTTTTCCAGTTGGGTTGTATCGTATGGAAGTTCTTTGTTGATAAGTATTTGCGTTGTCCTGACCATCGTCGCAACACTTTGGTAACAGATTCAAATATGTTAGATTCAGGGAAATTGTCTTTTCAGCAAATTGAAAGGCGTCCGTTTTAGTCAAAACAAGGACAGAAATATTTCTGCTATATCAGCTCCGAAAACTGTTTGACTGGAATAGAGACAAACTTTGAGATTGTGCAAAGAAACAATATTGCCATTCATAATCACTGACATTTTATGATTGGCATCATATCGATCATTGTCAATCATCGTCACTGTTCGTGGTCGTTTGTTCCAATCATCATCACCTTCAATGAATCAACCAATCACAGTCATCACCATCAGTCATTACAATCAATCAGTCAATCAATCCATCAATCAATCAATCATAACGATCAATCAAACAATCTTTTCAATCAGTCAATCATAATCAACATCAATCAATCAATCATAATCAATCAATCAATCAATCATAATCACTCAATCATTACTGAATCATATTCATCTTCCCCTTAACTTGATCAATCACTCATCATTAGCTTTTCGTTGACATGACTATTTTCCGTCTTTCTCACCATTTTCGAATGATTTCTTTGCAGCTACAAATGGGTCGTCCCTCTGTCGTACGTCACCCAAGATAAACCTCACGATGCAAAGACAATCATCATGAACATGACATCAGGTGAGCAAACCTTTGTTTTTACACCAGGTCTTGTCTTCGTCAAATTTACTCTCTCCCCCCACAGGGAGCCACCACGAAAAGACATCCCTACGGGCCAATGCTAATGTCCTCCTTTTTGTCTAATATATAGTTTAATTGTTTAGATCAAAACTCTTTTCATATTAAAAGAATTTATTTCTTCTTCCAGGAACTCTCAGCGGTGTATCTGAGTCAAAATGGATCAAAGCAAACTACAAATCGACTGGATTTTTCCGAGTTACATACAGCGACGCAAACTGGAAGCTTTTGGTTGACCAACTCAACACAAATCATTCGGTAACCATATTTGATGTTAACGTTCACGTTTACGGTCACATTTGTATTCACATTTGCAGTTAAGCTAACGTCACTTTTACGGTTACGTTTACGGTCTGTTTACGGTCACATTAACGGTCACTTTTGCAGCCACCTTCAAATTTACGGTCCGTTTACGGTCATATTCACAGCCACATTCACGATTACTTTTACAGTAACGTTTATTTTCACTTTCACGGTTACGTTTACGGTTCTGTTTACGGTCATATTTACGGTAAATTTTGCAGCCACCTTCAAATTTACGGTCCGTTTACGGTCATACTTACAGTCACATTCACGATTACTTTTACAGTAAAGTCTATTGTCACTTTCACGGTTACGTTTATGGCCACTTTTACTGTTAGGTTTACAGTTCTTTTTAGGGTCACATTTGCGGTAACTTTGAATTCACTTCTATAGTCAAATTTGCGGTTCGTTTACGGTCATATTTACGGCCACACTTACGATTACTTTTACGGTAACGCTTATGATCGCTTTCATGGAAAAGTTTATGGTCGTTCCTACGTTCATATTTACGGTAAAATTTACGTTAGCTTTTAACGAAGCATTTAAGGTTACGTTCACAGTCACTTTTGCGGTAACGTTTACCGTAGCGTTCACGTTTGTATTATGCCGCATCCATTAGACATCCATCATTGTGAATTGTTACTTTCTGTTTCGTTAAATTTCACCATCTTATCATGTTTTGCATTTCTTTTCATTACCTTGACGTGCCATCGTTTGTTTATCCTGCGTCACGTTCTTTTTGCCAGGTATTCGATCCGCTGGACCGTGCAGGAATTATCGATGACGCATTCAATTTGGCCAGGTACTGATAGTGTTTTACTTATTCAGTTATAACTGTGTCCTCGTTTTCAAGCAAACATCCAGAAGGAGGCATGGAAATATGACGTTTTTCTTTTTCTTTTGGGTAAAAAGGCAAGAAATCTGTAACTGATAATTGCAGATCAGGGTACATTTTCTGAGAGTTTAAAACTGGCGTAGTGATTATGTCAGAGAATCCAAAGGCAATCAGAATCAAGTTTGGTATAGATTTCATTTAAGATGATGCTTTACACCTTTGAATGCTCTTCATTTTTCGTTAGGTTTCGTTTGAAGTTTTTTATTCGATATTTGACTAAATTTTCTTTGAATATTTGACTCAAGTTTTTTTATCATTAAACTGCGTGTAAGAACTAACACCTTTTGTGCGGAGGTGATCCGAAAACCTGCATCAAGTTTTCTTTGAAAAGATAATTTTCCTCTAATTCTGTACCAGTTTTTTGTATTCAAAACTCTCTTGAGGGCGCAAAAGCTTGGCATCGATTTGATTAGATGAATTGTTTATGTGCTGCTACTTCGCACCTTCCCAAAACGCATCGAAAGAAACTCGAGGCCAATGTCCACATGACTTACTGATAATGGGCCTAAAATATGACAGATTTTCTAGATTTTTGCGTCTTGCTAGCGTTTTAGCTGCCATCTTTCCCTGCAAGGTGTGTATCATATCATATTTATCACATACAATTTTTTTTGTCTCGGTACCTTTTGAATTCTAGCATCGGATAAAAGCAAAGCCTTGATTTCTCATTAAAATCCTGAAGCCTTCCGTATTGCGGGCCTATATCAGGAAAGTAAATATGGACAAATTGTTTAGATCATGATTTTCTAATGAAATTAGCCGAAAAGATCTTTGACTTAAAATTCTTGCAAGCATTGGTATTTTCGGCTGGAGAGTGGTGTTTCAAAATAAAAGTGACACCTAGACAGTGGCGGCCATTTGCAGCCCAGGGTACTTTTTTCCCTTTAGGGCTGTACAGCATAATAATATAATTTAATCTTTTTTTTACATTAGGCGTTCTTTGCAGTAGTAGCTTAAAGATAAGCTAATTAAAGCCTACTATTTACATGAATAGAAATGATAATATTATACAGTGATATAAAAGCTATTTAAAGAAATAAATTAATATACCTAGGATTTAATTAGATAAATAGCTGAAAATAATCATGTTAGATAATTCATATCAAAAACCCGACCTGTGCTACAAAGGTTCTACACAACCTGTAGGATTGCGGTTTGTATTTTCCTTGGTCGACATTTCCATAACTTTATCGTTTTTTCTAGTCCCACTTTGGAACTGATGTATCTTGCCTGTTCCACAGAATAGGAAATAGGCAGAAGGGTAACTCTCGTCGGTTCCTTTGTTGTTTTTGAAGCCTGAGTCAACAATAGAAATCCTTAATTCCCCTTTAACCTCGACTTCATTAGACGAACTTAGCCATGACAAATTATCATTCATTAATCAGATATAAACGAATTATGATACTTAATTGAATTTGTTGTCTACTTTCGTTCTTGTTGTCTTAAAGTTGTCTACTTTCATTCTTTTTTAAATTTCCCCGACAGGTACATGCTAAGCCTCGTATAAATTAACGCATGCGCAAGTTTTTTAAAACTTCACCTGATAGGCAGGAGTTCCCCTTCTTCCTAATTCCTATTCTGTGCCTGTTCTTTGTTCGTTATAGCCTTCATGTCCTTCTTGTCTTGTGAGATAGGGAACAAAGTTTGTTATAAATACAGTGGAACCTCCATATAACGGATACCAGTGGGACCAATGTTATTGTCCGTTGTAGAGAGGTGTCCACTGTATGGAGTTGTCATCTTATACAAAGAAATGACCATGTGAAATTTTGGGACTCAAATATCTGTCCGTTGTTTGGAGGTGTCTGTTGTATAGAGGGGTCCGTTGATGGAGGTTCCACTGTAATCTCAGCCAGAGGACACTTAGGCCCGTTGTATCTAATGTTGTCAAAATGATGACTGTTACTCGTTATTTCAGGGCAGGCAAGCTGAGTTACCAGATCGCTCTCAGCACAACCCAGTATCTTGATAAAGAAACGGACTACGCTGTTTGGCGGACAGCAATAAGCAATTTGAACTACATGAACAAAGTCCTGAGCGCCCGACCAGACTACAACGTGTTTAGGGTATGTTGTTTATTCGCCTCTGCGCAGGCATTTTGTAATAAATTATGCTTAAAATATGCAAGCTTGCTTTGCATATTTTTGAGTCATGATAATAATTATCATTGTTGTTGTATCAGCACTTGGCAATCTTTTGTACTCTGGAATAGATCGAAGAATTCACTAGTTTGTAATAAATTATGCTTAAAATATGCAAGCTTGATTCCCATCTTTTGAAATATGATGATGATGATTATTTAATTGTGTCAGCAATTGGCAATCGTTTGTACCGTAACCAAATACAAAAACAAAATCTATTTAAGTGGCTGCGAAAAACTGCAACAAATTGTGATAACCCTAAGACTTAGAAATAAACCGCGCTGTTCGGACGGTTCTTAAAAAAACTTTCGGCGCTGCTATGGTTAAATTCTTCGCATGCACCATGATGTTTGAAGTGCTTAAAAAGTTTTCGAATATTGTAAAATATTAGCTTCATGGCCAATATTTATTATTTGGGAGAGTATGCAAGCCTAGCATTTTCTACCCAATTTTTTGTTGGCTCTGTCACATAACTTGTTCCATGTGTTCCATAAATTATGACGGCTCTCTTCATGCCTCGAAAATCTTTGATCTGTAGTTCTCGACTCTTATTGCAACGCAAGGTGATGACTACGCATAGAATTAGGGAGAGACCTTGCAACTCTTCTCACTCTATGTGAAAGTTAGGTCAATGCAAGGACTCAGGAGGTTGGGTTTTGGAGTCCCCAAACCATACCGCTGAGTATGTTACCTCACCTCTTGACTCCTATGCCTGAGAACAGGGGGTAGCAAAAGGGGCATGGGGTAACAATATTTTAGAGGGTCCCCATGCCAAAGCAGACCGTACTGAGTTTGAAAATGTGCACATTACCTCTGTACGTTATTTTTAATATTTATAATAATATTTAATATAATATTAATAAAATATTGATAATATTTTAATATTTTTAATATTTAATATCTCTAAATGTTTATAACAGTTTCTGGTCCTCCAATTGTCAAAGTCCTAACCACCCCCATGCTTGAAAGTACAGGGAACTGATGACTACCATCACCCCCCTCCCCCCTCTTAATGAAGGTTTGGCCATTGCAAGGACTTGAACCTCAGACCTTTGAATCTGCAGTCGGCGACCCTTGCCACTGAGCCATTTTCTTAACTCTAACCAGGGATGAGATGACAGCAGCTTAATAAAGCATGATTGCAGAATATGTGAGAAACCTTTTAAGTGATGAAAATTACTGTTTATTGGTCTGTATTAAGCCATAGGCAGAGCTGTACCATGCATACATATGTCTGATGATCGTATTAATCATGAAACTCGGAGTAGCAACTTAGAACCGTCCAGTTCTATACACCACAAGCAATCTTCAAAGTATATAACATTAGTAATAATCATTACTGGTTTTGTTTCTAGAAATACATGATTCAGAAAATCAGGCCCATGGTGAAAGCAGTTGGTTGGAATGAGACAGAGAAGCATCTCAATCAGTGAGTTCTGTTTTTAGTTCAGATTTTAGTAAGAATATCTTTGGTACTGTCCTGCTGGCAGTGATGAATTGAACGTGGTTTTGTATTGTTGTGAAGGAAGGAAGGCTTGAAAGAAGTAAGTAAGAGAGGAAGAGAGGAAGGAAGGGAGAAGGAAGTAAAGAGTTAAGAGAAGGGAAAGGAGGGGATGGGAGGGTAGGGGAGAAAGGGAGGTATAAAGAAAGAAAAAGCAAGGGAAGAGGGAAGTAAAGGATGAAGGGAAGGGAAGGGAGGGAGAAAGGAAAGAAGGACAGGAAGAAATGAGAGGGGACGTTAAAAGAAGAGAGTGAGGGAGGAAGAACGAAGAAGGTAATGTCTGGAGAAGATAGGGAAGGGAGGAAGGTAGGGAGGGGGGAATGCAGGAAGGGAGGGGAGGAAAGAAGAAAGGTACAGTGATAGGAAACAAGGAATGGAGGGAAGGAGAGAAAGGATGGAAGATACGAAGTGAGTGAGGAAAGAAGAAGAGAAGAGGGAAGTAACAAATTCAGGAGTGAAGGGATGAAGAAAGTAAGAAAGGGAGGAATTCTTATGAGGAACTGGTCTGAGGAACTTTAAACCCTAAAGATGGGTCCGTATGGCTCATTTATGGTCCTAAGAGCGTTTAATACCGAGCTATATCTACTCTCTCCTCACTGTTTACTGAAAAAAACAGCTAGTTATTGAATATAAAGATTTAACAGTCACCTTTCTATATTTATTTTTAGGTACAAACAATCTCTTTTTCTATCTACTGCTTGCAATTACGGAGACGAAGAAACATTGGCTGAGGCCCAAAAGATTTTCAGTGATTGGATGACAAACAACAAAACGTATGTTTCAATTCATCACAAATATTCGCTTGTTTATTTATCAGAAACCTCGGATGTCATGTTTCTTTTTATTCGATGCATCTCTGTTCATAGTTACTTTCAAACATGGTAAAACAAATCATTGTACCTTTTTACATAAATAAAGTCTTATTTCAATTATATATTCATTTATTAAAGAACAAACTATTGCATTGAATAGAACTAGATCCCATTGTCTAATTTTTTTTTGAAACTTTCACAAAAGTCCAGGTCTCTGAAAACCAAATTTTGTGCAACGGTTATTAACTTGATCATGAAGATAAATCATGCCACCCCCGGTGCAATGTTGATATCATTCCTATCAAGCTAAAGATACCTTAACTTTGAACGGGGGAGAGGGGACTAAAAGCATGCTACTTGACCTGAGTTTACGTCTTTCTATTGACAGATGCGGCCATGATTGTTCACGTGATTCGAAATTAGCCAATAGGAAAGCAGATGATCATGATTCGCTTGATTCTGGCCATTCAGGGCCAACAAAGCTCTCACGTGACTTTTTACTTGTATAAGCGATTAATAATGTTGCTATTTTCATTATTCAGGATTAGAGCGCAGCTGAAATCCTTGATCTATTCCAATGGAGTTTCAAATGGAGGAAGCAAAGAATGGGATTTTGTATTTAAGAAATTCACAAACGAGAAAAACCCAACAGAGAAGGGCAAGCTGCAGAGTGCGTTGAGCGCCACACAAAAACCATGGATTTTGAGAAAATGGCTGGGCTATAGCCTCGATTCGAGTATCATTCGTACCCAGGACACTGTTTACGTCATAACAGCTGTTTCTGAAGGAAATCCAACAGGGAAGTATGTCGCGTGGGATTTCGCAAGAGCTAACTGGGAGAAATGCATGGAAATGTAAGTTCTTTGTGTTAAGTATTTCTTGTTTAATTATTTTTTGTTTGTTTTATATTCTATTATCGTTTTTTCTTGGTTCATTTTATTTCATCTTAGGGTTTAGTGAACCTTCACTGCCCTAAAAGTTCCTTTATTCGCCCTATATCACGACCTTGTTTTTAAACATGCTCTTTAGAAACATATCCCGAATATCGCTATCAAAACCAAAATCAAATTGTTATGGTATAGAAAGTACAACCTTTATGGGATCCAAGCTCTGGCAAGAGCTTACAAATGACATTAAAGCATCTTCTAGCCTCGCAATATTTGAGAAAAAGATTAAAACTTGGAAAGATACAAAATGCAACTGCAGACTTTGCAAACCTTGAGTTGCGCAGATTGGATTTTTGAAATAGTCATCAAATAATTGTATATTTTTATCTAATGAGTCATCCTTTTAATTCTGTACTTATATCCTATATCATTTTATCAACTCATTATAATTAATTTAAGATTTGTAAATGTAGTATAAATAGTAGACTTTAATTAGCTGTTGAAAGTTTGCTAAAAATTTATTAGCTAAAAATATTAGCTAGAAATTTGCTTCGCCTACTGTAAATAATTTTATAATAATAATAATAATAATAAATAAAACATCAATTACAGAATGACAGCCAATAACTTCCATGTTACAAGAATGACATCGGGTATAACTGCCCAGTTCACAACTGAATTTGAGCTGCAACAAGTAAGAACATCAGTATTTTTTATTTTTCCTCCTGAAGTTCTCGCCATTTGCTAATAAAAAGGCGATGCAATTTCAATCATAGTGCAGACACAAATTTACACTGAGATAAAGCAATTCAGGAGACACTGTTTGATTGGATGTACTGATTGCAATTTGCATTTCTTAACGACTGGATTTCCTTAACCAGTAATTTCTAAATCTTCTTATCCAGAGAGCTAGTAGATTTTATCCAAAAAGCTAGACAGAATTGTGGATTTAACGTTAGGAACAAAGATAATATATGATTGATTTGGTTTTGATTAGGAGGGTTGCTCTTCAGCGTTGTTGATTTTCAAGGGGCTATCCACTTACAAAGTCACAAAATTAGATTTAATAAATACAAATAATAAAATTTAGACTAATAAAAACTTGAAAAATTAGATTAAGGGAATATGATGTTACCTGATACAGTTTTTGTCAAAAGTACATGAAAAGGCCATAATGCCATTTGTTTTCTGAATTTTCGCAGGTAAAAGAATTCTGGAAGAAATACCCAGAGGCTGGGGCCGGGGCTAGAGCCCGTCAACAAGGGATGGAACAAATCCAAGCCAGTATTGATTGGGCGAAAAGCTATGCAGGAACAGTCGAAGCGTGGCTTAAGACGCAGGTCAAAGTCTAGGGCGTTTGAACGCAGCTGAGCGCAGATAACACGCGGGTTTGGTACCTGAGCGCAGATATCACGCATAATGTGCTGGTAAAGAAAACAGGCAAGCTCCTAAAAACTGCAGGACACTAAGGTGTGTAGAAATTTGTCCATTAATTCTAATCTTATCAATGTTTTCTGTGATTATAAGATTGATATCTAAATTTAATTATGGCAGGCCATTTGTAATATTTTTATTCAGGAAAAAGTTTAATCCTTAGCTGTAAACTAATGAATGAATCTGAAAAAATTGATTGTGGAAAATAAGAGCAGGGAAAATATATTTTGTGTTTGAGATCAACTGGAAGGCTTTTTAGATTCCAAAATAGAAAATCTATGTTCAAACAAATATCAAAAAATGTTTTGAATGGCTTTCATCTTTTTGCAATCAAAATCAAACAAAATAAATTTAACATGTTTCACCCCTTAAAATGTCTTTATTTCTTCCAAAAAACAGCTTTTATCTAAAAAACTAAATTAAATTCTTGTTTTTTCTGATCAATTAAAGGGCAATAAGCCTGTTTTTAGAACAAAAAATTTTCGAAAAAAATCGACGATTTTTCTAAGCCTATAGCCTAACTTTTAGATCGAAAATCGAGCCTTACAAAAAGTCTTTATTTCTTCCAAAAAACAACTTTTTTCAAGAAACTAAATTCAATTCTTGCTTTTTCTGATCAATTAAAGGACAATAAGACTGTTTTTAGAAGAAAAAAATTTCAAAAAAAATCGACAATTTTTCTAAGCCTATAGCCTTACTTTTTGATCGAAAATCGACCCCTACAAAAAGTCTTTATTTCCGCCAAAATACAACTTTTTTCTCAAAACTAAATTCATTTCCTGCTTTTTCTGATCAATTAAAAAGCAATAAGCCTGCTTTTAGAGGAAATTTTCGAAAAAAATTGACGATTTTTCTAAGCCTATAGCCTTACTTTTTTGATCAAAAATTGACCCCTACACAAAGTCTTTATTTCCTCGAGAAAACAACTTTTTTCCAAAAACTAAATTCATTTCCTGCTTTTTCTGATCAATTAAAACGCAATAAAGCTGCTTTTAGAAGAAAAAATTTTCAAAAAAAATCGACGATTTTTCTAAGCCTATAGCCTTACTTTTTGATCAAAAATTGACCCCTACACAAAGTCTTTATTTCCTCGAAAAAACAATTTTTTTCCAAAAACTAAATTCATTTCCTGCTTTTTCTGATCAATTAAAACGCAATAAAGCTGTTTTTAGAAAAAAAAATTTTCAAAAAAAATCGACGATTTTTCCAAGCCTATAGCCTTACTTTTTGATCAAAAATTGACCCCTTCACAAAGTCTTTATTTCCTCGAAAAAACAATTTTTTTCCAAAAACTAAATTCATTTCCTGCTTTTTCTGATCAATTAAAACGCAATAAAGCTGTTTTTAGAAGAAAAAATTTTAAAAAAAAATCGACGATTTTTCCAAGCCTATAGCCTTACTTTTTGATCAAAAATTGACCCCTACACAAAGTCTTTATTTCCTCGAAAAAACAATTTTTTTCCAAAATCTAAATTCATTTCCTGCTTTTTCTGATCAATTAAAACGCAATAAAGCTGTTTTTAGAAAAAAAAAATTTCAAAAAAAATCGACGATTTTTCCAAGCCTATAGCCTTACTTTTTGATCAAAAATTGACCCCTACACAAAGTCTTTATTTCCTCGAAAAAACAATTTTTTTCCAAAAACTAAATTCATTTCCTGCTTTTTCTGATCAATTAAAACGCAATAAGGCTGTTTTTAGAAGAAAAAATTTTCAAAAAAAATCGACGATTTTTCTAAGCCTATAGCCTTACTTTTTGATCAAAAATTGACCCCTACACAAAGTCTTTATTTCCTCGAAAAAACAACTTTTTTCCAAAAACTGAATTCATTTCCTGCTTTTTCTGATCAATTAAAACGCAATAAAGCTGTTTTTAGAAGAAAAAATTTTCAAAAAAAATCGACGATTTTTCCAAGCCTATAGCCTTACTTTTTGATCAGAAATGGACCCTTACAAAAAGTCTCTATTTCTTCCAAAAAACAACTTTTTTCTCGAAACTAAATTCAATTCTTGCTTTTTCTGATCAATTAAAAAGCAATAAGCCTGGTTTTAGAGGAAATTTTCGAAAAAAAATTGACGATTTTTCTAAGCCTATAGCCTTACTTTTTTGATCAAAAATTGACCCCTACACAAAGTCTTTATTTCCTCGAAAAAAACAACTTTTTTCCAAAAACTAAATTCATTTCCTGCTTTTTCTGATCAATTAAAACGCAATAAAGCTGTTTTTAGAAGAAAAAATTTTCAAAAAAAATCGACGATTTTTCCAAGCCTATAGCCTTACTTTTTGATCAGAAATGGACCCTTACAAAAAGTCTCTATTTCTTCCAAAAAACAACTTTTTTCTCGAAACTAAATTCAATTCTTGCTTTTTCTGATCAATTAAAAAGCAATAAGCCTGGTTTTAGAGGAAATTTTCGAAAAAAAATTGACGATTTTTCTAAGCCTATAGCCTTACTTTTTTGATCAAAAATTGACCCCTACACAAAGTCTTTATTTCCTCGAAAAAAACAACTTTTTTCCAAAAACTAAATTCATTTCCTGCTTTTTCTGATCAATTAAAACGCAATAAAGCTGTTTTTAGAAGAAAAAATTTTAAAAAAAAATCGACGATTTTTCCAAGCCTATAGCCTTACTTTTTGATCAAAAATTGACCCCTACACAAAGTCTTTATTTCCTCGAAAAAACAATTTTTTTCCAAAAACTAAATTCATTTCTTGCTTTTTCTGATCAATTAAAACGCAATAAAGCTGTTTTTAGAAGAAAAAATTTTCAAAAAAAATCGACGATTTTTCTAAGCCTATAGCCTTACTTTTTGATCAAAAATTGACCCCTACACAAAGTCTTTATTTCCTCGAAAAAACAATTTTTTTCCAAAAACTAAATTCATTTCCTGCTTTTTCTGATCAATTAAAACGCAATAAAGCTGTTTTCAGAAGAAAAAATTTTCAAAAAAATCGACGATTTTTCCAAGCCTATAGCCTTACTTTTTGATCAAAAATGGACCCTTACAAAAAGTCTCTCTTTCTTCCCAAAAACAACTTTTTTCTCGAAACTAAATTCAATTCTTGCTTTTTCTGATCAATTAAAAAGCAATAAGCCTGTTTTTAGAAGAAAAAAATTTCGAAAAAAATTGACAATTTTTCTAAGCCTATAGCCTTACTTTGTGATCAAAAATCGACCCCTACACAAAGTCTTTATTTCCTCGAAAAAACAATTTTTTTCCAAAATCTAAATTCATTTCCTGCTTTTTCTGATCAATTAAAACGCAATAAAGCTGTTTTTAGAAAAAAAAAATTTCAAAAAAAATCGACGATTTTTCCAAGCCTATAGCCTTACTTTTTGATCAAAAATTGACCCCTACACAAAGTCTTTATTTCCTCGAAAAAACAATTTTTTTCCAAAAACTAAATTCATTTCCTGCTTTTTCTGATCAATTAAAACGCAATAAGGCTGTTTTTAGAAGAAAAAATTTTCAAAAAAAATCGACGATTTTTCTAAGCCTATAGCCTTACTTTTTGATCAAAAATTGACCCCTACACAAAGTCTTTATTTCCTCGAAAAAACAACTTTTTTCCAAAAACTGAATTCATTTCCTGCTTTTTCTGATCAATTAAAACGCAATAAAGCTGTTTTTAGAAGAAAAAATTTTCAAAAAAAATCGACGATTTTTCCAAGCCTATAGCCTTACTTTTTGATCAGAAATGGACCCTTACAAAAAGTCTCTATTTCTTCCAAAAAACAACTTTTTTCTCGAAACTAAATTCAATTCTTGCTTTTTCTGATCAATTAAAAAGCAATAAGCCTGGTTTTAGAGGAAATTTTCGAAAAAAAATTGACGATTTTTCTAAGCCTATAGCCTTACTTTTTTGATCAAAAATTGACCCCTACACAAAGTCTTTATTTCCTCGAAAAAAACAACTTTTTTCCAAAAACTAAATTCATTTCCTGCTTTTTCTGATCAATTAAAACGCAATAAAGCTGTTTTTAGAAGAAAAAATTTTCAAAAAAAATCGACGATTTTTCCAAGCCTATAGCCTTACTTTTTGATCAGAAATGGACCCTTACAAAAAGTCTCTATTTCTTCCAAAAAACAACTTTTTTCTCGAAACTAAATTCAATTCTTGCTTTTTCTGATCAATTAAAAAGCAATAAGCCTGGTTTTAGAGGAAATTTTCGAAAAAAAATTGACGATTTTTCTAAGCCTATAGCCTTACTTTTTTGATCAAAAATTGACCCCTACACAAAGTCTTTATTTCCTCGAAAAAAACAACTTTTTTCCAAAAACTAAATTCATTTCCTGCTT
>NW_027019653.1:1023698-1100331 GCF_013076305.1 Rhopilema esculentum
GTTTTTTGACCTTTTTTCAAACAGTCCATTTTAAGTTTCTTTCCAGTTTATCGAGATGTTTCCTTTTCAAAATTATCGAGTTTTTTGACCTTTTTTCAAACAGTCCATTTTAAGTTTATTTAGAACGCAGCCCTTTCGATGAAATATTCTGAAATTGAAACATTTTCTATCCAGTTTATCGAGACGTTTCCTTTTCAAAATTATAGAGTTTTTTGACCTTTTTTCAAACAGTCCATTTTAAGTTTCTTTCCAGTTTATCGAGATGTTTCCTTTTCAAAATTATCGAGTTTTTTGACCTTTTTTCAAACAGTCCATTTTAAGTTTGTTTAGAACGCAGCCCTTTCGATGAAATATTCTGAAATTGGAACATTTTCTATCCAGTTTATCGAGACGTTTCCTTTTCAAAATTATCGAGTTTGTTGACCTTTTTTCAAACAGTTCATTTTAAGTTTCTTTCCAGTTTATCGAGATGTTTCCTTTTCAAAATTACCGAGTTTTTCGACCTTTTTTCAAACAGTTCATTTTAAGTTTCTTTAGAACGTAGCCCCTTTCGATGAAATATTCTGAAATTGGAACATTTTCTATCCAGTTTATAGAGAAGAATTCCTTTTCAAAATTATCGAGTTTTTTGACCTTATTTCAAACAGTTCATTTTAAGTTTCTTTAGAACGAAGCCCTTTCGATGAAATATTCTGAAATTGGAACATTTTCTTTCCCGTTTATCGAGGTGTTTCCTTTTCAAAATTATCGCGTTTTTCGATTTTTCTCTCTCGAATATTTTATTTTAAATTTTCTTAGAACGTAGCCCCTTTGGTGAAATACTCTGAAATTGGAACATTTTCTTTCCAGTTTATCGAGACGTTTCCTTTTCAAAATTATCGAATTATCGAAATCTCTCGAATTAGTATCAAAACATTGCCGCTTGCATCTAGTGCAATGGGCTTTTTATTTTCTTCTTTTTTACAAACCATTAAAGATTTAAAAGATAGGCCTTATTTTTAACAACATTTTTCCTTTTTCCTACAGAATGACCTTGTCGCAAATTCAAGCGATTACCCAACATCTGAAAGATTTGAAGGGAAAATCGAAAGCGGGACAGACGATAAGCATTTTCAAGAAGCGCAGAGCCTGGGAAATTTACGCACCGAAAGACCAGTACGAGCACTAATGAGAGACTGGCAAGTTTGTGATCAGAAGCTTTATTTTTGGCCGAAGTAAAATTTTAAAACTTATCTGGATCGCTAACAGTTCCTTGCTATTTGAGAGTCAGATTAAACAGGCCATCACAAATTGTTTCTTTGCTGTGAATCCTCGTATTGTTTATAGTACGAAAAAGGCCCTTCCGTCCATTCAAAAGGACTGCGTTCCTACCAACCAAAAAAGTTCCGCTGTTTATGATCAGAAGCTTTATTTTTGGCTGAAGTAGAATTTTAAAACAGTTCCTTGCTATTTGAGAGTCAGAAAAAAAGTTCCGTTGTTTATGAATTTACGTGCCAGTTTGATTCTGGCAACGTAGGACGCACTACCCAAAGATTTTGGTATAGGATAAAACAACATGTTCCGTCTAGTATTAGAAACAAAACTCATCCCCAAAGAGAACAGCCACCTCGGTCTTTCAAATCTAAAATTACAACTAAAACCTGCGATTCTGCTATCGGGCAGCTGGAAAACCCAGATTGTGCAAAGTGTTTTTTTAAATCTCAACTCAATTTGTTGTATCCAGCTCTCAAATTATTCATCGAAAAGGGACAAAAGAATTACATAAGCTTTCTAGACGTTTAGGTACAAAAAGGAGGAGCTGGGTTTCACACTAGCGTAAAAGAAACCAACATTTTCAGGGCGATATATTCTTTTTTCAATACTAAGACAGGTTTCCACATATTTGTTATAATTTGCTATATTCCTCTTTTTGTATTATCTATCTATTACTATCTATCTATTTTTGGTATGTTTTGATAAATTACCAATAGTTCTGTAGTATTTTTGTAGTATTAGAACATATTTTTGCTTCCTTCAATGATTGTTAAAAATATTACAACAAATTCCGATGATGTTTCTTTGTAAAAGAATTTGAAAGCCTACCACGCGAACCCTTCCCCATCCAACTTTATTGATTCAGACAATAAGTTTTCTTATTTATACAATTAAAATTATCACAAAATGGCATCGATGTTGTCGTCGCAAATATCATAAGCTTGATTCTTCACAAATATTTTGCTGATTGGATGACACGCAAACCCTCTCCCCCTCCCCCCTCTAGAGATTAATGGCCCCTTCAGTAATTATATTGTATTTATGCATCATCTTTTCCATTAGTCAACCCAAAATTATCAAGAACCCCACATTAAGTAACCATACAAAATTTCCCCCTAAACCTATTTATTTGCTGCAGTTATGACCTAGCAAGCCATACAAAGTATTTGAAAGATTTCGTAAGGCAATTTATGTAAAAATTTGCATTTCAAACATGTGTGACAAGTTATATTTCATCTCCTTGTTGTTGTTTAAACTTGTATTACTGTAGTTTTTTAGAATTGTGAGTATTTAACTTAATTTGATTGTTGTTAATGATTTTTTGCGTTGTTATCTTGGCATTTTCTCTTGAACTGGATCTTCGACTTGCACGTCGGGATCTGGTCCCTGGGAAGTCCAAGTTCCACGCGCCTTTGTTCTTATTGTTTTGGTTTTTCTGTCGTTATTGTTCCAAGAACAATGCCGACCGAAAAACCAAGACAATGGGAACAAAGGGGCTGAGGAACTGGACAAATCCCATGGGACCAGATCCCATTCTACAATAGGGGTGGAGTAGGCAAAACCTATCTTAAACTTTTGTTTCATCGCTATTGTTCTCTATTGTTCTCTCTATTGTTTCAAAAACCAAAATTACCTACTTTATCTAGAAAAAGGGCCTACAAAAGTAGCTACCAACAACTAAGGCCTACTAAGAAAAGTAAACAAAGATATTATTTTTAAGTTAAAAGAAAATATTAAGTTAAGATAGGAATTAATTAAAAAGTTTTTGCAAACTTTATATATCCAAAAATATAGTTAAAATGCATTAAAAGAGAGCCTATAATTGAGAAGTTTTTGCAAACTTTATATATCCAAAAATATAGTTAAAAAACATTAAAAGAGATAGCCTATAATTGAGAAGTTTTTGCAAACTTTATATATCCAAAAATATAGTTAAAAAACATTAAAAGAGAAACTTTCTAAGAGAATATAAATGTTTATAAATTGATCAATTGTTATTAACAATTAAAGAGACAATGAATGACTAATGAAAATGAATAATAAACAATTTTATCAAAATTAGTAATGAAGTTTGTTTGCTTAATTAGTAAAATAATTACAAGAAACTTTTAAGTATATCCGCCATTTTGAAAGTTGAAAAATAAAAATGCTGTAATTGTGATCAAGAGTAGGATTTTAAAAAAAAACTAAATATTGGCTAAAGTGTTTGTAGGGAATAGTTTTTTGAAAACCCGTTTTTTAGAGACAAACAAATATTTTATTTTTGCACGAAAAGGCTCTTATTTAGTACTTGTAAGTATATTTTAAAAAGTAAAAGGTTGGAATTCACATCTACGAGACTTATAAATGAAATTGTTTCAAACATTTGTAAAAAGAACCGTTTTGAAAAGAAGAATCAACTTATTTCTTTTTCTTTATTTCCTAGACTGATTTCATTTCATGATAAAGACAAAACTGACGTTTTTTCTCGAAGACGTTTTGCAGCAAAATAATAATGGCTCTCTATAAATATCTTGCTCAAAATTAAAAGAATGTCCTAAAGGCAACAAAAAATATCTGAAACAGCATACCTTTGTTTATAAATACAACTGTCATTTCAATCGGGTGAATGTGTCTCTTGTCAACATCTTTAGGCAATTCGTCAGCATCGCAACAGCAATCTAGCATCGCATTCGGCAAGAATTCACACCAGACTCTAAAATCCATAGCCAAGCTCTGAAACAAAGATAATTTATTTAAATACAAGAAAAAAACAATATCAAACCATAATGAATATTGGACTAGAAATCTTCTGTGGGATTCCATTTCTTTCAAAATCACAAAGCATCAAATTCTTCAAATAATTAATAACGATTTCAAATGCCTAAAAGTTGTAAACATTTGCTTCTCTACTGAAGCCTACAACATTTCAACCATGAGGCTCCCACATTGGACAATTTCTGATTTCATGTCGATTAAAGTAACTCGTTTGCGAGCAATTAACCCAGGCAAGAACAGAACAGTGACCAAACAAGAGAAATCATGTCGCTGAGAGAAGGAATAAAAAGTTTATATGCCAATAGGCAGTTTTCTGGTTATATTTTGAAGCATTTCGCGACCTTGGTGATAGGTACTGAAACGAAAACTGAGAAAGAAACTTTCACGGGTGACCTCAAGCAATGGAAAGCAATTGAAATGGTTTGAATGGCAAAGACAAAAGCAGAAGTGACACCATTACCAACTTTTGTATTGAAGATCCAGGACTAAAATGAAATTGGATTGTTCGAAGTAGAGAGTGTTTATAGAACTGGCCTATCATAGGGTTCTTCTGCAGAGAAAGCTGAATTGAAAGCAGATCCAATTGTCAAATACAATTGGAGCACAAGCACCATAATGAAACTAATTCTAAATGGGCTTTTCAGCAAAAAAGAATAGGCAAACCAGGGGACATTGTCATTAGCAGCAAAAAGGCATTCTGGCATGTGGAAATTCAGGAAGGCTATTGAAAAAACTGGTAACATATTATGAGAATTTCTCAAATACCGGGCCATAATTTATCGAAAAATATTCGCTGCTCTTCAAAGTTTTCCTCGCTGATTTACATGTGAAAATAACAAACTGCAGCAGGTTTTTAAGTTCAAAGAAATTTAATGCAAGGAAGCCTTAAATCTTAGAGGTCCATGAATAAAGATATATTCAAATGTGATACCATAAAAACACCTACCAAAAATAATCAACGACGCGTCATCAGATGGTATTAATTGCATTATCACTCTGGCCAGGATAACCAACCCATGAAATCACTTGAATCGAGGGCTTGGGGACGACTTCCTTGAGATACACATGGCCATGCTTTCCTGGAAAAGATTAGATGCATAAATTGAATACAAATGACCGCCTGTCTGCACAACAAGTCTAAATTTCATAAACAGTAACTATTTTTAAGTAACTCCTTTTGTAAGCCATGGCTTATAACTATGTTATCGCTTTGATCAAAAGGTGGTTGATGAATTAGGGTCAAAGTAAATTATGTTGCACAGCTCCTCCCCTATTTTCAAACACCAAAGAATGGACAAAATTGTGTTATCGAGCTTTAAAAAAATTAAAATACTAAGTCTTCAGAATCTTAAAAAAACTTGGCGCCTTGATTCTTTTTAAACTCAAATCCTTTCCAGAAGAATTTAATAATTTCTAAACAAACAATTTCTAGAGTATCGACAGACAAAAATGAAGAAATCAAAATAAAGACCTTAGATTTCCAGACCACTAGATGTTTAATAAACTATCATTTTAAGAAAAATATGTGGAATAAAATAAAAAGGCCTGAAAATGGATTACAATGTTCTATGTTTGACCCAAAGAAAGCTACGTAAGCTTACGAAACCGTACGTTTTATACAATATAAGACATGGACCACACGTAAATTTACATTAAAAAGAAAATGTCCATAGTAATATTTTGCTCTTTTGCCAGTACGAAAGTTGTTATCTTTAAGTTGTTGCAAGATTTGTCAAACAAAGGAATAAAATATCATTTCGGATGATCTCTACCATTTATTTTTCATCAACAAAAACCTTACATCAAGCTTGAACATTAACAGTAAAATATGATTCTTATATCGTATAATATGATTAAGTATAATTTTTGCAACTTTCTGTTTTTTAGAGTATGATGATAAGCTATTCCAGCAATAGATGAATAAAACGTTAAAAAAATAAATGTTTTGGTCCCCAATATGTGAAAACAGTTTTTTAACCTTGATAGAGAATCTGTGGTTGGTAAAGGGTTAAGGATTGATTAAGAGAGGGTGTTTTTATGAGCCGAATTCCATGGTAACTTTCGAGAGTTAACTTTACCAGACATGGTCAATGACTTAGCAATAACGAAGGCAATTCACTTTCAAAGGACTTTTTGGTACATTCTTTGAAACAGATATAGGGCTGACTGCAAAAATCCAAACCTTCTGAAAATTATTATTTCGAAATATTGGAAGGTACACTGTTTTGGCAAATTTAAAAGATCTTTTTCAAACCCTCGAAAATAGGTGAAAACGCTCCTTTTGTTACAATGGAATTTCAGCAAATTTCAAAGGACCGTTACAACAGAACGTTTCTGCCAAACAAACAATAGTTGATACATTTTTCGTTGTTTTTCTGTATTGGATCTCGAGTTATCAGGCCGAATTTTTTTGAAATTCCAATCCATGTACAGTCAAAACATAGCAACAAAGAAGCATTGATTTTCATTGTTTTCTGTTCGTGCATTGTTTACACAACGCGAAGATGACAACAACGAAAAACCGTTATATCATTTCTACAACCTTTTGATGATAATTCTATTCCGTAAAGTTTGAAAATATTCAAGCTTGATGAACGATCTAGTATTAGCAAAAGAACAATTTTTTGGTGCTACAAAATTTGAAAATGGCTTTGAAAAAAGCAAACGTTTCACAACCTACTACTTAAAGCTTTTTCGTCTGACACTCCTCAGAGCATAAAACGTCAGAATAAAGTTCCGAAAGAACATGATAAAAAATGTATACCCAGTTGTGGATTGAAATGGGCCAATCAGAAAAACGCAAGCATGTGACCTGACCCGTATAGTTGTCCAATCAGTACCACGTTATTATGAAAAAAATAACACTGAAGAAATAACATAAGCATGATATCTGTATGATAGTAGCTCACCTTCCAATCTTGTTGAAATTCTGTCAGCTGAGTCCCTGATCAAACAACTCCAGGTTAGTGAGCATGGTTTGATGACTCATTGCCTAGTGGAAACAAAGTTTGATAAGAGTAAAAACATGATCGATTTATTACACATGATAGACTAGATTTAAAAACAAGGTACTGCAAAATTTGAAGATAGAAAAGCAGAAACTCTGTTGCTTTTTGTCTGACACTCCTCAAAGTACAAACATAACTTAACAAATGAGGAAAAAAGGAAGTTTACATCTATATGCCCTATACTGTAAGAATTATATAAATAAATATAAGACATATTCTATATGAGTAGCCAGATAAAAGATACTTTATTGTTTGTTTTCTAAAAACTTGCACACTGCGCAAATATTGCATTTTGAAGAGTGTCAGATGATAAGAGACTAGTTGAGAAACTGATGTAAAAGGGTAAGGGTGGGGGAAGAGGAAAAATGGAAAAGTGGGAGATTGGAAAGAGAGGAAGCAAATGAAAAGTGGAAAATGGGAAAGGGGTTAGAGAGAGAAGGCAGATAGGGGAGGAGAAAAGAAAGGGAGAGAGTGAAAGGGATTGTGTGATGATATGGAACATTGGGGTAGGAAAGAAAAATGACAAGACAGGAAGCAGACAGTAAGAGGAAGGAAGGAGGGCAGGGTCATTGTCACAATCATGACAATTGGAGCAGTTGGTGGGAATGGAAAAAAGAATCTAAGGGAAAGGATGGGGTACAGGAAAAGGAAGGAGATGACAAAGGGTACTGTTTACAAGGAAAGCATGTGTTAAGCACTGTGATTTATAAAAAATTTTCCAAAGAGTTGATTTGTTGCAATTAAAATTTTCATGCTTAACACAATGATCAGGCAACATGAGTTGATGAAAAAAAATTTGACAGAAAATCTGTATTCTGTGCAACCCAAAACAGACAGGGCTTGTCAAGCTTTGACTTTGAAATTAAACTTAACAAAACCAGATTTCTAACTCAACAACGAAATATCGAAATTACACAATGTATCAATAACTATGTCTGGACTTGCTTAGTAAGTTTTTTTATAGCTAAGAATAGATTTTAAAATGGTGAAAGTTGTTCCAGACCGATGCTTCAGTGTTTTGTTAAAAGGATGTATTATGGCACCATAGCTGTAGGAAATATATGGGCTAGGGGCTGCAACCCCTTTCCCCTCTAATCAGGAAAAATTAGAGGGAACAGGGCAGTTTTATACCAATGAATCAATAATATTCTAACAAGATTCATACTAAGCCCCCTAAATACATGTACCATTGGCTATGCTTATCTGCTTCATAATAATTTATAGTTTAGTTTTGTCTTCTCTTCAGAATAATAAAAAAGTAGTTTTGGATACATAAATTTCAAGGTTTTCATATGAAAGAGATCATAAATTTTAACAATATTTAGTGATTTATGTGAACATTTTTTCAACCTTGCAGCCTATGATCTTTTGGATTTAATTTTGCAGGCCTTTTATCTCTACTAGGCATTAAACTGCCCAGGAGTGGTTGAGAGGATGGGCAAAAAGGTATTTAAATATTCTGGGGCTGTCATCACATTTTTGAGCCACATCCGTTTAATTTCAGGGACCATCTTTTTATTTGAGATAAAGAATAAAGCAATCTTTATTGTGCTTCAATTCTCTCAAAACAGTAAACAGAAATTTTAAAATCAAACAAGTATTTCCAAAGAACTTTAATAACTGAGGCATGTTTTTAGCTTTGCCTTTCTTGTTTCTGGTGAAAATAGGTCTATTGCTATCTTACCCAGGATGTGGTAATAGCATACAAAATGCAAGAAAATCTTGTAAAAAAGAAGGACAAAAGCTGATAGTGATACAAAAGTTTGGGGTGACGTGACCTGTAAACAGCCCCAAGGTATTGAGATTTCATTTAGAATACCAAAGGCACCAACGGCTGTGTCTAACTCTGTTAAAAATTGTCTTGACAGATAAATCATAATTAAAATTGAATTGACATAAGTATGTGATATTTCAAGTAGAGGGGGGATTGTTCCAAGGTGGGGGCTTATTTAACAAAAATTTCTTTAGGGTGCAGATTTATTTGAATAAGGGCTTATTCAAAGATGGGGGCTTGCTCCATGAATAACAGTACTTTTTATATCAGACAACCTTGAAATTGGCATTGCAGCTCAAAAAAGAATGACTGGCACAGGTTTTCAATAAAGATTAGCAAGTCATCCAAAAAATCTTTGAAACAAATCGAAAATCATAAATTGCTACCCATTCCTCATTCACAGAATGTACAGTCAGTTGTTTACACTCTCTTTACATTATATAATTTTAACAAATATTGTTTTCGAGATTCCACAGAAAACCTTGAATACACTTCTACACTGCCTAATTTAAATGTCATTTTTAAGTTACCTGATGACTGCATTGAGCATAAAGCTGCAACTCCTATTTAACAAATATATATACTATATAACTTAGAGCCACCCTGTGCAAAACACAAAAAGCTTAAATGAATACTGAATGCTCATGAATTAAAAAATGCAGCAAGAAAAGAAAATTTAATTTCAGCAAAAAATATTACAAGAAAACAATTCTTTACCTCTTTGTTATTCTGCTCTTCCAAAATCAATTGACTTTGACTTTTCTGTTTTTTTCCACTTTGCTCTTCATAATACCACAAATTTCAGGTTGGATCTTTTTTTGCATACCATCCACATCCTGTAAAACAGAAAAATAATCATTTTTTCAGTCAAGGTCAAACATTTGGTGTGTTGCTTTTTTAGAGGCCTCCTTTTCTCAACAAGTTGCTCAAGACTAAACCTTAGCATGACATTAATAACATCAAATTCTACAATAAAATAAAGCCAATAATGACACTATTTTTAGAACTATTCGCAAATATTCGAAAAATTTCAAAATGAGAAAAAATAGTGCAATTGAAGACAATATTGAAATCCGAACTTGTCAAGGCTTTGGGCCTAAGAAGTTTTTTAGAAGAAATTTTAGACCAGAGTATAGCAGAAACATTATACAAGTCATTTAAAATGATAAGAAACAGCAATACCGTACCTTTTTTAACTGTTTCGACAATTTCTTCATCATTGCTTGGATAATATTTGGTTTTTCTGCCTCACATTGCCAAGTAAAAGGAATCATGGACATTTTTTTCCTTCACCCTGACCTGAACAAGACTCAAGTTAGCGCAATGCATTGTGGGTGCTCCTCCGCGTCGTATAGAAATATTTGAATCAACGAATAAATTTCCACAAAGAAATATTTGTTAAAATTATAAAAGTGTAGCTTTATCTTCTTAACAAATTCTATAGGAATAACATAAAAAACATTAGACTTTGGCTTCCCTGAGAATTCAAATCTGTATCCAAAGCTGAGTTTCTTGTCAATTTCTTCATTCAGACAGTTGTAATTTATTTAACTGTCTTATAAAATTGTCAATCAGCTTTGCCTTGAAGGCCTAAAGAGTAAGTTCAGCAAAATTCTACCATATCAACATATAACACAAGGAGTAGGAAGGATCTCATTCAGCGGCGGCTCCAGCCTGGGATAAGTGGGGGGGGCATTAGAGCACACAAAAAGAGGTTTTTTTGCACTATGGCCTAACTACCTGAAACAATATCCCACAATCTATTAGAGACATGAATTCATTCGCTAGATTTTAAAAGAACAAAGATTTTACCTATTGAGCCAACAGAAATCAGATCGGCACGAATCCTTGGAAGATCGGGCACTGTATTTCAAATTTTTTTGAGTAAACTTTTTGTATATAATATCTGAATGGATGTCGTATATAAATAGAAACAACGTTGGCACTAATAGGTGTAAAGAGATTTAAGATTTCTTTCGAAAGGGTAGCACCCAAAAAACTCATGTGGATTATTCTTCAATCTAGAGTAGTCAATTCAATTACATCACTTAAAACTAAACTCAAAAATCTGTTTTTTGAACAATATTGAAGGAACGTGATGTTTTACACTACAGCTTCCAAATTTGTCAGCAAAACTGACATGACAAAGAAAATACAATATTTCAACTTTCATAGGGTATTGTATCGTCATTTTGACAGTGTGGATTTTTATCACTTTTTACTCATAAATTGCTTTTCTGCAGACATTCTGGTCTTAATTTTGCTCTACAACAAAAGGTTTACTCTTTAGCAAATCAATGTTCCAGTGCACATCCTTTCCAAGTCTCTTTGTCAAACGCACGAACTCAATCCCATAACTCTTCCTCCCTTCCTAGACTTAGTAAACTCTGGAAGGCTCTACCCCCATCCTGTTTCCCAGACTCTAACAACATGTCTTTATTCAAAACAAAAATAAACGAGCTTGATTCCCCCCTACATAATCCCTCCTCTCTTTTCCTCAAGGGCCTAACCCAATCGTTCTTTTCTTCCTGGCATACCATAGCCTGAATTTCAATTGAAGTTTGGTTTAAATTTTGCATGAGTTGAAAGAAAAACAGAACAGAACCTCCAAATAGCAAGCTCTCCTTATTGATCACAACAAAATTTGAGAAAATCGCATAAACAGAGAATGAAAAAGAGGCTACACGACATCTGTACTGGCCTCAAACTGATACAGTAGGCGGGCCATTTTGAAAGAGTCTCTTTTTAATAATACAATGCAACAAACGCTATTAATTCAAAAACGAAACACTCCTAATTTAATTTAATATATCTAGTAACTAAGCGAATTTAGGAGAACAACTTCGGTTTTTGGCAAGGTAAATGCCCCCGGCTTCGAATCGTAACCCAGGAGATTGAAGGGGGAAAATACCCCAAGAGCAGTTTTGAAGGAAACGGGATTTGGAATTCGACTTTGAGAGACAGAAAATATTAAATAGAAGAGATAGGTCTGGCAATCTGGGAACATTGCTAGGATCTGTCCAGAAGAGAATTCTCTTTATAATTCTTTAATTTATCTTGATGTTGAAGACAATATAAGTAAATATATTTTTAATAAACACGCTGTAAAAATGTATCTTAATGAAAGAAATTTGAATTTGAATTTGAAACTTTATGTACATTGGGCTTGTGGAGCTGGGGAATGGCCAAGGCAGTTCTAGAACAAAAAGACTTAAAAGCTATGACGTTCTAAGCAGGAGAGCATTTACAAAAGGCCCATTGATGATGTAGTGGAAAATTAACATGGATTACCACTGGAAGGTCATAAAAGTGAATACAGACTATAAAAAACACAGGTTACCACAGAGTTACCTTTAGTTACATAAATAAACAATGGAAAGGAAAGCTTAATCTGTATATTAAGGTGAGGCTAACCTTTAGTAACACTAGGGTAGAAATGAAGCAGTCCCAAACCAAAGTTGCTCCCCCAGTTGTGACGGTAACACATAACGGAATTATATTAATTAAAATCAATGTAAATGGTCCTCGGCAACGCTGCCATGTTTTCAAAAAATTACCATAACAACAGCGTGCTACAATTATACACGTGCTAGCAACCTGTTTAAGAATCGAGCCTCCTTAATTCTAATGATTTACTTTTGATACATTCGTAAAATAGGTCACTGTGTTGCATCTAATAGGCATATCCAAGCTCCAAGCGGGTTGTTAATTTACGCATATCCATGCCTCAAAGCAGGAGCAATGTATGTTTTTCAAATGATATCAACAGAACTTGGCTTGTATGACAAATATAGGTTGGCCCAGCTTGCATGTTTTCTTGGCTATTGCATCACTGGATTACTAAATGTCATAATGCTCAAGCCTTGGTTCTGAAAGTATGGATGTTTATACTTTGATAAGGGAAATTGGAAAACTCTATTCCACTGTCACTGACTGTTTTGATAATAAACAAAGCAGTGATGCATGGAATGACAACCTGGCTGTTGCTTGTGGAGGCGATTCTGACGGGAAGATTTCGACCCTTCAAAATGCTTTCCTACACAACAAAACAATAACACAACAAGCAATACTGTACTTTTCTAGGTATCTTACATTGGCCTTAAGGGCACATACCATATACCTAAACCTTATCCTGCAAATCTACGATTCCACTCAATTGTGTAACACATCTGTAACCAAACCCATTAAACAGTCCTTTTGACTATTGATGCAGCGAAAGGTTAGAAATCAAAGTCTGCAAATCATGGTTTAAGAAGCAAAAACAGTGAATTATCAGCTACCAGTCAAAGGCTATACCTCAAGCTTCAATGATCGAAGTTCATCAGTCAAAGGCCAAAAGTCAAAGGCCACAGGTCAAAGGCTGAAAATCGCAGGTCATGGATCAAAGGCCAGAAATTTAGGGCCATGGATCAAAGGCCAAAAATCTAAGACCTTGGATCAACATCAAAAAATAAATGCCAGAAATCGTAGACCCAAAAACCAAGAGCAGTGACTTGGTAGCCCCAAATAAATCACTTGGAATTTACATCCAAGTTTTAGGACCATGAATTTCATACCATAATTACGCAATACCGCTTTACTATCAAGCATACATCAAAATATTAACTCACATTATGGTATAACTGATATACTTCAATGGCGATGACACCAGCATAGATATTTACAATAATATATGATACTATATGCAAATTTATGCAAATTAATGCCCTCACACTTGCACTTCATTGGTTGAAAACTAAGCAAACGTCATTTAATATAACTTTTCAAATCTTTTTAACTTTCTCACCAACCACGACCGGATTTTGTCTTGCTATTTGCTCTCTGGCATCTGCTTTATAATCGAAGGTGCATTCGTGTTTGTCGGAATATCGGTGAAGTCCGCAAAAAAGACCGTTACATCTACAGATGAATCCTAAAGGGACAAAAAAGACAAAAATACAGAACTGGCAAAACTAAGGGGCACAGACAATGGCACAAAATGTGAAAACAATCAAGTATCAAGTTAACATGGCACAAGATATACTGAAACAAGGCCATCTGTATTACACAGACCAGCTCAAAGAATGACAATATGCAGGTAGGTATATTAAACAAACAGGAAAATGTGGAATACAAAGACACAGGCAAAAGACAGAACCAGGACAACACAAGCCACCAGAGATAATGAAAAATTCATAACAAAGGATGGAAAGGGAAAATGGAAGTGTGAGGAAGAGGGTAAATGAAGAGGGAAAGAAGGAAACTGGAAAAGAACATAAATAAAAACTCAGAGAAAGAACAATAACATTTAGAAAAATGAGTGATGAGGGAAAGAGCCTGGCTTATGTATTTCATGATGCTTTTTCAGGTTATGCAATCCCAATTCAGATCACTCCAGGAAACTATAGATGACAAACTGCCTTACTCTAGTGTTTCTAATAGAAGGGGGGGCAATAAAAGGGGGGTGTTCATTTCGGCCAATTTTTAATAGAAGGGGGTGCTTATAGAAGTGGGTGTTCATTTCAAAAAAATTTTTAATAAGTTTTCAATAGAAGGGGGTTGCTAATAGAAGGGGGTGTTCAGGTTGGCCAATTTTCAATAAAATGTCAGCAAATTTAAATAGCAAAGGGGAGCTAATAGAAGGAGTGGATATTGGTAAATCTTTTAATTGTAAAGCAATGGAATTAGTAGGATGGTGACACTGGTTACTTGATAATATAACATAACATAACATACCAAGGGGAATTATTGACAAGTGAAAATTTTGTGTTCTGGTCATGACAGATTTGTAAAGTTTAATCGAAGGGGGTACTAATAAGCGATGGGGGAAGGGCAAATTCTTCTTAAATTGATACACACAGGGGGCCTGTCTATTAGAGACACTAGAGTAGATTAACTGAACACTCGTATTGACTAGCATAAACAAATAGATGAAACACAGACAAGAACTTCAATAAACAGACATGTACCTGTTAAACCAACTTTCTTCCTACAAACATTACATCTGTTCTTTTTCTTTCCTTTTTCCGGTGATTCTAAATTAGTTGCAATTGCTTCAGGTAACGAGATATCTGGTATTGGTTCTTCAACGGTTTGTTTAGCGGAGATGTTTTCTGATGATGTTGCAATGGCTGCCTCCTTTTGGTTTAAGGCTGTGAGGTCTGGAGTCTGGGTAGTCGACGTGGATGTGGTTGCTACAGACAAATAATAGGATTGCTTATCAATTAATGTTCAAACTAAAACTTTAATCTTAACTTAACCTTGTCAGAATCAAAACCATCTACTGGACAATCTGATTGCTTGAATTAGACCTGTCAATTAACAAACAGTTATTATGAGCTCAAAAGATTTTCTTGTCTGGCACCTGGATATCACTAAAAAACTGTTAGTCCAATTGATTGGTTAACTACAAACTTAAAATAACACCAAAACAAATAAAAAACTTGTGACTGGAGTGGCTGAACTGATGGAGTATTTATACTTGTCACTTGACAGTATACAATATAAAAACAATTCAATATTACCTGGGGAACTTCTTGCCGCTGCTTGGGAAGCATTTTGACTCTGTTTAACTGCATCTTTATAGCATTTTGAGCACAGGCCGTCTGATGCCTGGTTGCCATAGAAACCACATCCGGTTTTGCAGGGGGTAGGTTGTTGGGTTTGGTTTGCTTCTCCCTCCATGTTTTTTAATTTTATCTGAAATCAAGAAATGATTGAAATTATAATCACATGTTCTATGTCTTGCATTTTATATGAAAATTGCACAAAATTGACCAAACCTATGGACATATCATATAATGCTGGTTCTTTCCAAAATGAAACAGATGCTGCCACGATTTCTTTAAATTATGGCGAGCTGAGACGCTACTGGCCCTAGTTTATGATAAAGGGATACAGCTTGTAGGAAGGCAAGGGTCCACCATTGTTGTACAGCCTCCTTTCAAATGGTGGACCATTACCATTCAATGAAGTGGAGGCATAGTGGTATGGAAAGAAAAGGGGGGGATTGAGAAAAATGTTCAAGAAACAATGCCAAAAGCAAATCTGTGCTGCTGTTGGCATTGACAGGGGAGCTTTGCCCTATGGAGCCCCCTAGCAATACACCCATATATAGAGTCCAAAGTCTTCTTATTACCCTTCCATTAAAAACCCTGCAGAAAAAGCCCTGGTTTAGCATCAAATTAGGTGATAGTACCATACCATTCCTTAAGTACCATACAATTTCTTTTTATTTCATTTCAATTTTCTTCTTTTTCTCTTTTTTTAGTCTAATTTACGAAAATAAATAAATCTAAGTGGGGGATCTATTAAAGTAACCATTGCATATATTAATACATTAGATCGAAATTTGTGGTTATTCCTTGTTAATTAATTTCTCTTTAAAACATTCTTAAAGTTGCTATTAAATCATTGCTAGTTATCTAGTATTTATATTCCATGTATATTGTAATTAACGGCTGCTTGAATGAAAAAAAATTGATTTTGGTTTGCTTTTACATGAAATTCCTTTCAATTGCTATTTAGTTTAGTTTTTCTTGTATCTTTGCTTTATGTTTAGTTTATTTTCTATGATTCATTTTTGTATTTGTAAAATGCAGTTTTAATTAAAATTTTATGTTAAAGGAATGTAAAATTATGAATAATTACACAAACAGGAGTTTATTAAATTTTGATAAAGGAATGACAGGAAATGATTTGATGGTTAAATTATAAATGTGTAATTACAAATTAATGAGAAAGATCACCTGTTCTGACAACAAAAGAAACTGATCAAAATGTTAAAAATTTATAATCTTTCTAATGAATTCAATCATGCATTTTAGAAATAGAAATTTACAGGATTTAAGAAATCAGACATCATGAAAAATATTTCAAAAAATAAGTAAAACCAACTCTTTTGTCACTATCAGATAAAATTAGAATGTATATGTTTTCTATCAATTTCTCTAAGGTCTCTGTGTTAGCGAGCAACTTAAAGGTGGGAATAATTAGGATGCGTCTACCCTAGTGTGGAAATATCAAGGATTTGGCTAGCTACTAACTGTAAACAAAAAATCAGTTTGCCTCTTTATTCACAAAAATGTTTGAGAGACCCCTGGTCTTACTGTGGATGGTAGCCATATTGGACAAATAAACAGCCTTATGTGGGAATCATACCTAATATGGCTTACATTGAACCAAACAGCCTAAATTCAACAATGTCTTCCTACTGTGATATTAATGAAACTCTCTCCTAACCAGCTTGAATCTACAACATAAAGATTTCAAAAGACACAAAAGCTTCTTTTCAATCTATTGTGTTGCTAGGGATCAATCTTAAGGTGACCAGCAGATAGAACCTGTGTTTGATAAAGAAACCTAGTTTCTAACTGGAAAAACTGGCTGATATCCAAAAATACAAGGAACAAAAACAGGACAAAGAAATATCTGAGCCCACAATTTTCACATCTACATCAAAAAATATTAAGACATTGCCTGACCATGTAAACCAAAAATTGCCTAATTTTGATTCTAAATTGGATACAAATTTTGTAACGGACCTTACAGGGCTCAAGTACAATCTCAAGTACATTTATTACAAGTACAATCTCGGTGTTCAACTACTTTTGGGGGGCATTGTAGGATGTTCAAAATCCTGGTGACTAAGGGAAGTCAAGGTAAAGCCGGGCCAACATAAGTTAGCAAATTTGCTTAGGTTCAAGACCCAGCAATGACGGATACCTGGGGATGAGGGGATGGTTCCCCCCCCCCCAAATTTTTTGGAGGACAATGATCTTTTGTTCTAAAACAATGGGGAAATGTGATGTCATCTTATCAAAACAACAGGTTTCCTCCCCCCTCCCCCCAATATTTGACCAAGTGTCCAGCCCAGGGCCATGAGAAAACCTACTGCTTGACCTGATTTGGTTCACATTCTACAGATAGCTTAGTTATTGTGACTCTAACTTCACTTAGGTTTCTGGTGGTGAGGAATAGAGCATAAACAGAATCTAATAGCATAGCTTTATTGCTAAAGTTATACATTTATACTACAAGGATATTATTGGAAATTATTACAGTCAATAAATACCAATAATACTGTTCAATCTCTATGGCATATTGCTATAAATTGCATTAATATTGTCATTACAGTGTTAAGTGCTATATAACTGCTCTGAAACAACCCACTCCTTGAATAATATGCAATTTAATAACATAATTGCATGGCCCTGTATCAAAAATTAGGATGCCATGCATCTGCAATGGTGTATGGTTGGTTAAGACAAGTTTCGCTTAAACAAAGTAAGGGCAGGTGAGGGGCAAATCACTCTATAAAAATATTGTGCATTTTTGCTGGAAATCCTATTGTTATACTTTGAAATCCCTGGAAATTCTTTTGATTTTGAAAAAATCTTGTAGGCTATCTACAAGAGTGAGTTGCGCCTCGGGTAATAGCGCTTGACTGATGAGAGTATCATTTAAATGAGCTCTTTTGGATAAACCTCAAAAGGGAAGGGTAATAATGCCAAATGGGGGTATTGTTCTTGGCCATCTCTGGAGGCTAAGCTCTGTGATGTAACAAAGTAAAGATACCTTTAGTTTAGAAAACAAGGGCCCTGGACTTTTAGCCCCCCTGCAAAATCCTCCTGACACTTGATGACATAAAGAATTATGGGCTTTTACAACTTATAATGATTTCTTGTTTAGGGACAACAAAACCCCCAATAAGAAGCCCCCTCAAAGTACTTCAGACTAAATTGTATTTGATTCATTCATGTTCCTGAAATTCACCCTGGACATAATTTGAAATATGCCTTATTTCATTCTACAAATATATATAATAAAATACACTTTCTCTTTTACACTAAATTGAATCTTTTAATTATTAATATGAGTAAATAGATTCCCTTTCCACTTGTTTATAATTTTTCCCACAGTACTGAACATGAAATCAAGAAATTAAAGATTAATTTGCTTTTATTATTCCAATCTGTAAACTAAATTTATCAATTATGCTATTTGAAAAGTAAACAACTTTTGTGTGAAAGAACAAAACAGGTTTTCAGATCTAAGAAACTTTGTGTTTTTAACAATAAGACAAGTTTAAAGTTTAGGACAGGCAGATGAAGAGAGGAATTTGGGATTTTGGAGGTAATGTCTTGAAAAAATGATAAACAATAATTGATTGTCAGTAATTACAAAGATTTCTTTGTGCTTATAAACATGCTGGTTCGTCACGCTAACATCACAGCACTATAGAAAGTAAAACCACACCAAATGTCATGTGACACCAGCTAACCTGAAGAAAAACATTTGAAAAAGCCTTCAACACCTTCCAGCGTGCTGAAGAAATAGCTTTTGTTTGGGCAGTAAGTTATGAAACTAGAATGAATCCTTGACTGGTGATTTTTCAAACAACGAAGATGGACTTTTACAGAAACATTGAACACGATGGCCCCTCACGATTACAATCAAAGCCAAACAGCGGCTGTGTCAAAACAAATACAGCCAAATGACAAAGAGAAAGCACTTTCAAAGTTTTGATATCTGCTTCATTTCCCCCTCAAGGTAAATCAAAAACATGATGTTATCAACTACTTTCGAACTTCCACGAAAGTATTCAACCATTTAGTCGATGAACTTCAGGCCTAAATAAAACGCTCTACCACAACATCATGACAAAGCATTTTATTCTTCTATCCTTCAATTTCCGTTATAAATACGAAATCACATAGTTGGATAAAAATCCTTGATGAAAATCACTGTGTTCTCGGCTGGAAATAGAAAGGTTATTGTCGGACTTGGCTTGTGACTCAACAGCATCGCCTCATAAACAAATTTGGCAAGAGGCCTAATATAAAATGCTTCTTAAATCTCGGTTTTTTAACTAGCACCGCGCTTCAGAAACATCTGACACTGCCAATGTTAAGAAAGCTGTAAAATATTGTCCAAACGATGTCTTGCTGGTTCAAACCGGTTGAGGTCCAGCGAAAATAGCTTCCCTTCACAACAGCGTGTTTTGTTATTTGTCTCTTTGACAAACAATGAAATTTCCAGCCAAAATGGATTCCCAACTCCTTTTATTTTGAAAAATCCGTCAAGAACTGGCAATAAATACTACCAATTTCTAACCATAACTTTAGTACTGATGTTTAATATGATTTTAAGACAATTTATTCAACGATCGCGAGTGAAATTGCTGAAATCTTTTTAGACTAACGGGAGGAAAACAAAAAACGGACATATTGAGCCGTTGGCCTACCTTGAAGTTTAGACGGTTTCTTCAGAACATTTGTTTCCTTTTAAACGAACAAAATGGTTCTTAAAACCCTAAAGAAACTATTCTGCGATTCAATATGCTACCGAAAACTGTACGACTCTCCTATGTCTCGATAAAAACAACATAATTCCTGAACCATCGTGAATCATCAACAACCGATTAAGGGCATGGCCTAAACTGGCTTTGAGTTTGAAGTCTTCAACAGCTTAAAACCGAACTTTAACGCTATAACAAAATAATGGCATCTTACCTGTCTCTACAAAGAATATTTCTACAAACTCTGTTGTATTTTCAAAGCATTCAACTCTGTTTTCCGCGTCGTTTTTCGCTCAGGATTTTTAATCCCGAGGCGAAACTCTTGTTTCCTTTATGTTACTGAGTCGGAATAGCTTTCCTTATGACGTCATAATGAATTCACGGATTCTAAAGGTCCCGGATGAACACATTTGTTCGGAGTGGGAGACGAAAAAATGTCATTAACTTCAGGAAGTAAACTGCAATTAACAAAAGGGTTATATTCAAACCCAGCAACCTGTTCTTTGGCAAATTTCCGGACCGATTATTTTCTTCTCTTCATGAAATAGCATGTTTTCAATTAATGAGTAAGTGAAAGAAAATGGAGGGGGTGAAGCGACCCTGCTATGAGAACCAAGGGCAGGGGAATTGCGTTTCACAAAAAGTGGCCTGATCTCGAAAAATTTAATTGTGAACAAGAAATCTCTTTTTCAACCCCCCCCCCCCTACACCTCGCCAGTCCCCTATAGATCCAACCCATAGATTCACCCCACCCCCCAAATCCCCCTCAAAAATTGATATCCTCTATGAAAATCTGGCCTCTTTTACGACGCAAAGAAATTTTGAAAGCAGGATAAAAATAATCCTGTCCCTGTTTTCCCACATTCATCTCGATCAAATATACGCATTCAAGGCCAATGTATCAATTCACCCCTTTGAATTATCTGCTAACGTTCCCCTCCCCTGAAATAATTTAAAATTCGATTTGTCAATCTGGCCTGCTTTACGATGCCCAATAACGTTTAAAAACGATGACAATTGAAAGATAAAAATAACCCCCTCCTTTCTGCCCTATATCCAGCACTCTCTCGTCATGATAAAATTTCTTTCCAATGCGGAAATACTTTGGCAAGTGGATCAAATTATTCCCTTGGTTATGTTGTTCTGATCAGGTTAACTTTCATTGCATTATTGGTATAAATAGAAATTACTTTTATAATTTCGATTTTCCTTCTTACTTTTTGGCATCTAGAAACACCCTTTATACTTAATTATCAAAGACACTGAACTTCAGGGTCTGAGAACTTCCATCCATTTAAATCCAAAAACACAGTGGGCTCAATTTCCCCTAATTAACATACAATTGCTCGCTTCCCCAAGACAAGAGGAATGTAGAGAACATGAGGGCCCTTGAAGAAATATTGTATAAAGCAATTTTAAAGTGAGAAAAGTTTGTATTTGTTTCTCCCTAGCATCTGAAGGTAGTTTTAAGGACACTGAGAAGCTTATGCAGTATGCGGTATTGAGCAGTGTCCTGGTCCTTCCTCTCGATGTGACCTCACCTCGTGATTCCTGCACCTGGAATTACAGAGAACTGGCGACTCTCCTCACTCTGGGTGAAAGTTTGGTCAGGTCAGGACTCGAACCACGGACCCTTAGGTTCTCTAGTCAGCGCCTCTACCAACTGAGCCGTCCTCGCATCCTTGAATCTTGGATGAGACCCTAACCACTGGGCCATCCTCGCACGAAAAGTTTGTACCGTTTTTGAGAGGGTTGGAGAGGCTACCTCCCTTAGGAAAGGGTGGAAAGCTTTACACTTCTGTAGACCTTAGTTTTTAAGCAAATTATCTTCACTAATAGAGGTTAAAAAGAGGTTAGTAGACTGGAATCTAGGAACCTGAGATGCTAGAGATCAAAGAATGTAAAGGTGTTGAACATTTTAAAAGAGGAAAAATAAGACAATCTTAAGAGAAGATAGACTTACCTTGCAGGTCTAGTACCCGAAGAAGCTGAAATTAATTTAAAGTTAAAATCAAAACAAAAACATTAACAAGATGAAATAATACTAATACAGAAGTAATGTAATTACACAATAGAATTAGAAAATAGTGTATTAACGCCGCCATGTATCTATTCAGAGAAACTTTATGCAATTAAGCATTTCAATTTCTTTGTGTAATTCTTTTATTTGCAAAGATGAAGTTTTTGTTATGTGTTATTCCTCCGGCAGCGAGTTCAACATTTTAATGTCATCAAAAGTGAGAAAGTTTCTCTCTCTTTTGGAAGTTTGTTGAGACTATTAAAAAAACCATTATCTTGATGAGAATATTGCCTTGTATTGCAGTTGTGGAGTTTATTTGTATTGCTAAACTCGTATACATTTAACAAATCTTATTCGGAAGAGATTTATAATGAAAAAAGAAGATAGGAAATCAAGATGAGAAGGAAAAGAAGGATAACAGAAGAAAGGAGAAGATGACAGAGAAGAAGAAGAAGAAAAGAAAAATTGAAAAGAACACTGAGAAGAATTGGAACTTGAAAAAATACCACAAACAGCAAATGGTTTTTGATTTGATTAAATTTCATAACGTAAATTTGTTCAGAAAGGCGCAGTCTTTTCGTTATGTAATTTTAGTCTAAGTCTTCCCAATAAATGCTTGCCATTGAAAAACTTTCACTTTTGAGTTATAACCACAAAAACATAAAAACTTTGCATGTTACTGCATATATCAGCGAAGTATGAACACAAGCTGAATGACCCAGTAAGGCCATGTCGAATGACCTTGGACACGTTTCAGAGATCGCTAAACAAATTCAATTTTTTTAATAACCATGCTATGCATTTCGAAGAAATTTTTCACACAAGAATGCTTTATCAAAATATTAAGAGTCAAAGAAGGTTTATTGAACATATGTAGTATTGCAATGTCATTAAATTTAGAAATTTACCCAATCTACATTTTTAATCATGAAACATCTATCCAGGAAGACCCAATGATGGTAAGATCTTTTTATAAATAGGGTATTCTTTCTTTATCGCTTAAAATTTAATAGTTACTATATGTTATGATTAATTTTGCAAAACCTAGTATTTCATAATGGCGTTATAATATCTTCGGTGATCCAGACTTATTGCTTGCCAGTTCCAGCAAAGGGACCATTTTGACAAGTTTTTTCTCATTTCTTATGCAAAAAACTTTTAGCATTAAGCAAAATCTGCCCTCTTAATGCAGTTGGCAATTGCTGGAACTACTCGATAATTTTAGTTTACACGCAATTTTGGCAATAACAATACCTAACAATTTTTCGTAACATATTTTTTCCATTTTCATACCCTCCCGATTTGTGTCTTAAGGCAAATAAATATTTTTTATAGTTTTCGATTTATCTTCGTACCTGCGAATGTCTTGAAACATAAACAATATTTTTAAAAACTTTTGGAAATATGCATTTTTAGTATTTAATGATGAGTGTTTAAAAAAAGTCTTTTAAAATTCCTTGCACTAATATCTTCGAATTTCCAAAAGTTTCCAACATTCTTTGAACTTAAGTGCATAAACCATATTAGCTTTTTCTAAGGGGATCAAACATGAGTTGAGGATCAAAGCTTTTGTATTGATAAAAGAGGAACAATAGTCTAGTTTCGTACGAAAAAAATTTCTCTTGGAAGGGAGGGTAAATTGACCCCTGGTTAGCATGATTGAAAGGGCTCTATGTACACGTGTCAATATTTCAATTCAATGACACAATAGAAGTGTAATATAGATGTTTGAATATCAGAGTCGAGTCAAGTCAATGACAAAATTCGCAAAAATAAAATTAATTCTTTTCGACTTTCCATGCTCTCGTTCTTTATACGTTGAATACAAAGCAGGCATGTCTTTCTAAAACGAGTCTCATTCCAAACGAGGTCATGTCGTAACAATGTAGCTAGCACATATCAAACACGTTCTGAGATTTTTAGTGACCCTAGAGTTTTTGTCCTAGCTAACCCTCTGGGAGCCTCTGTTATTGGCCTAAGACAGTAACAATTTGGCAGTAATCACTTGGCTAAACCAAAACTCAAGGTCCAAATATTGATATCACATAAAATTGTTTTTGTGATTACATTTTGGTAGATTACTCTGCAGTTATAATCAACAGAGTGTGTTTTGCGACAGAGTGAAGTTGGTTTTAAATTGTCATTTACATGGCAAGACCAATTCTTCCGAGATAATAATTAAAGTCTCGACCAACAGCATTGAGAGCATGTTTTCTTGAAAATCTCCAGAGCACCTCCAGAAAGATGACACGGTTGTCTTATTAACACCATAGCTAGAAATTAAGCATTTCCCTCAGACAAAAGCTCTCTTGGAATGTAAAGATAATAAAGCTACCCACTGGAAAGTATATTACATTCTGGAAAGATATTTTTGCTTTGTGTTTAAAAACTACGTGTGCTTTGGGCGAAAACTGTATGAATCTTCAGGATCAATGACGTTAGTTTAAGCGATCGTTGTTGCTATGGTTTCTGTTTTGCTGACGTGATCGTGACCTGTCATGACAACAAACGAAAGCTTTTGGTGGGCACGTGATTCACTGTGAGTTAATCATTGAAAACACTTTAAATACATAAATGTAGAATTTTTGTGACGAACTTAGAGTTGAGTGGGAAGTGCAGTGGGAAATCCTCTTTGTCTCGAAAAACAGTTACGTAAAACCCAATCAAAGTTTGATTCAAACATTCCTTGTCTGAAACAGCTGGTTTCTGATACTCTACTCTGCTATCAAGATAACATCTGGAAACTCCTATGTAATCCTGCTGTTTTGTACATACAGATCGCTTCAATAAATTGAAACAGAAGCCTGACTTAAGTTGGAAAGTGGTGGGGGAGTAAACTAAAGACTAAAAACAAAAAAGCTTTTGCAAAAAAGGATCGCTCCCCGGAGGCCCTGTATTTTGGGGGCCCTGTACACTACCAGGACAAAAGTATTGCAACACCCAAGTGAAAATGGCATCCAAAAAATGAACTTTTGTAAACTTATATCTTTACGGTGGAAATTCCCGTTAAAAGAGAAAATAATCATACTTAACCAGGACAGGAATCAAATTCTTTGAAATTTATTGAAGATTTCGAAATACTGTACTTAGAACTACAATATTGATTGAGAATGAAACAGAATCCCAGTGCATTTCATCAACAAATTTTGTGCATCAGTTTCAAAGCAATTTTCCGCACTTATCAGAGCCAGAAGCACCTACACAAAATGGGTGTTTAATTTAAAGTTACTTGAACTGCTGATTTAAAATGATGAAAAATCAAAATGGAATATTTGAATTAACGCATCATTGAATTTTCAGTTCTATTTGCGCGCCATTGGCTGATTAAACAATAGCTTATCCAGAGAACAACAAATTTATTGCGTGACCCGCCATTTATCGCCTTCGCAGGTGTTGCAATATTTTTGTCATGGTAGTGTACAATAAGCTTATCTTGTAGCAAGGGTTGTGGAGATACATTGGTATGTGGCTCAAATCACCGAAATGAACTAACTTTTAGTAGAGTGAGGAGAGCCGCCAGGTCGCTGTAATTCTAGGCGTACATATGTATACGATTGAGACCATACATAAAACTGAAAAAAGCAACCAAAGATGAAAATCAAATTTCTCATTTAAAATGACATCCATACTATTAAAACTATTTTCTGGAAGATTTTAATGTTATTTTGACTTTTCAGATGGGGTGACAATTGTTAGAGTTACGCGGAAGATTGTTGTAGATATGCGAAAATGATACACAACATATTCAACAATGAAACAAAATCAGCCATATTGCTTTTAAAAAGCACGAGGTAAATCTACTAGACTAAGTACTTCATGTAAAGACGGAACGTCATTTCTAACAACAATGTCGAGTATACATAACTTTTCTTCAAATATTTTAAAATGCAAAATGAATACCAACATTGCAATTTTTTTCTTCCATTTTCCACTGTTTTTAGAGTGACCTTCTTAATAGAATATTCAGCAAAAATTTGGTTCAAGTCTCATTCATTGTTTTTAGGGAAAATGCAATCATACAAATGTACAATCTTTTTTTAAGAACAATTTTGTAAGAACACGAGCCTCAAAATTGGTCAAAAGTTGAAAAGAAATTAAAAACAAGCTGAGGCTGAGCTACTGCAAAATGCAATTTTGAACAACGTTTTATCTCAAAAAAGAGGATTTATAATCGAACATCCAAATTAAACCACTTTCCTCATAGTCCAAAAATGTGCTGTTCCTTTGTACAATTCAGATTTCACAAAACAGAATTAAAAAAATGTGGAAATCAAAATTATTAATTACAGTGACATCAACACTTATTTTTTAGATTTGTTGAGATTTTAACACAGAAGTCAAATGTTTGCAAAGCATATACATTACATGTCTAGCACTTTGAAATTTAAAATAAGGGAATTATTCCCTTTCTGGTGGTTTTATAAAACAGTTACAAGTGTTTTGCTTGCAAAGGAAAGTGCCTCGAAAATTGATATCATTTTCTATTCAATGTGAGAACTTTGCTATTTTGTGAGTAGACTTTGCTTTCATAATCATCACAATCAAGACTTATTATTTTCTGAGCCAACGCCTAAAACAAGATCTTACTCATTTTTGGTATTTTGTCGTAAATTAAAATTGCGGACCTGTAATTGTAGACAGTGTGGATTTGTAAATAATGCATGTTCTTAAATGTGCAGCATAAAATACAAATCGAAAAGTTTAAGATAGAATTTGGAAAAAATTTTCAATGCTAAGTGAATGCCTAGTTCCACCCTACATATTTTCTTACTATTTTTGGTATTTCCAAAGCAGATCGGGAGATGGCAACATAGTGTTGATGTGGACAGTGTTGATGAGTGCAATCCTCTTCTGTATTGCACTCATTTCTTAAAAGTAAATTGCTATAAGAAATGGGCAATGTGCAATAAATAAGAATTAAGAAACTTCAGAACTTGAAGTTTCAGTACATGCGGAGGAAAATCAATTGCACTTTATGAGATTGTCGTGCTGTTTTGAATTAAGATGGACTCAGTAAACAGCTTGAAATTCAAGACATCGTCTCAAGTTCGTTCGCTTTTATGACTGACTTAAAAAAGATTCTGGGCCTAAAGACCAAGTTGTTTTGGGAAGTCTGCGAAATTATGATTTCCTGCCCGTAATGTATTTTGGGGTTCATGTGATATCTTTGGGTAGATTTCAAAAAAGTTGCAACGGTTTTTTAAATTGGCTAAGGTTTTTTAAATTGGAAAAGCATTGAAAAGATTCCTCTCAAGGCTACAGCAGCTGAACGATACTAGGCCTCTCGGTGGTATATGGGTGGAACATTTAATTGGGAATGTCACATAACAGGGACTATAATCCTCCCAACTTGTTTGCAATAATAGGCTAGGATATGGTTTGAAAGTTTATGCTAACGAACCCATTAGTAGCAGTTCTTCTTGACTGGGAACCCGTTTTTGTTCGTTTTCGTTATGTTCTATCTTGTTTGATCCAAAATAAACCTGTATCTTATCTAACACGACTTTGAAATTTAAATCTTCTCTGGATCGTTGTGTTCATGAGTAAGGACAGAAAAAAAGCAAACAATTTCTGAAAAGGATGTTTTCCGGAGTTTCAAGGGGCGTTGCCGTAACAAAAATTAGGGGCAAGCCCCTAGCTCCGTTCCAGCCACTCCCTTTTTGGCTGGTGCGTGGTGTCTGCGGTCAAAACAAGATGCAGATAAACATCGCGAAAATAGAAAATGAAGAGACAACCACAATTTTTACGTCAGTGAGAGAAGATATAATTGGCCATCCATAACGAGGTTCTCGTTAGTAATAAACATTTTTGAAGCAAAGATTTGATGACAAAAAATTTGAGGGGCTGAATGCAAGTAAAAAAGTTTCATCAGCAAAAAGAGATTTAAGAAAGTTTCATCCAGCTTTTGTCCTAGACAAAAATTTAGCAAGATTTCATTTAATTATGCATTGAAGTTTGAGAAGTGAATGATTTTGATCACAAAGATCTGAGACTTATTCTTAGAGGAATTCTACCAGGCGAGACAATGGCTCGGATTCTCGAAGCAAACTCTAATTCTGCTAATGTAGAGAGGCTGATTCCCACCTACAACAAGATAGAAGCAGGTGGGGAAAGCAGCATAGCTCCAGAAAAATTTAACAAATATATGAATATTGCAATAAGTTTGTTTCTTCTTGCAAGTTTCGAGTTCTGTGAACGACTGCAAAATTATTACTCCAAAAAACCAAACTTTTGGAAGCAAGACTGATTTAAGGGGGCTTTTGAAGGTGAAAGAAAAGAAAAAATAACTTTGACGGAGATCCAAACAAACCATGTAAAAGAGTTTTCTCTCGTTTTTGTTGACAAGTTAAGACATCACTATATTTTGCTAATTTCATTATTAACCAAATCCATATATTGTAAAAAATCAGCTTTTGTTACTTACACTTAATTAATTTAGGATTTTTCCCAATTAAACATGCTACTTGCACTATGGTGGCAGTTTCCATATTGCCACGTCCATTGGGCCAATCCTAGAAAAGTACCACGCCGAATTTTTCTAAAAAAAGGGGGTTTCTAAAAATTTCATATTTTAGGCCCTGTCTGATCATGTTTTCTTTATCTGCAAATTTTCTGACACTGTCTGCTATCCATCAAAAATTTTTGTATTAGCTTTCTCTTTATAAACTTCGATTATTATTCAATATTTTAGTTTTTCTGTCATTCTTTTTTGTTTCTGACAATTTGCGATGAATGAAGAATACAAACATAAATTCTTGTCAAAATTATTGAAACCGCAAATAAAGCTAAAGGCTTTTTAAAAATCCCCCCTCCAAGCACTCATCACAATTTTCTTCTAATTCACTTTTTTGATGTTTCGATTTTTCATTTTTGAGGGCAACTTTTTTTACTGCAAGCGGTTGAAAGGTATTGAGAAAATAAATCAACATTGTCCGGGAGGAGGGGGTCAGATTTTGCAATACTCTACATAGGTTCAAGATTTTGATATGCTTTGCCTGTTTCCATGCAGCAAGGGGAAGGCGTTCCAACTTTTATGGCAAGGATTGTAATATTTTGAACTTTTTAAATATGAAACCTTTTCCACTCTGGCTTTGCTTCAAAAATTGATAGTTTTGCTAAAATGTGAGTAAAGTTAAGGACAGTTCAACGACAGAAAAATCTGTCCTCGATTCATAAGCATAGTTGATTATTTTCTGACGATGTTTTAATTTTTTTTATATTTCTTTTATAATTTATTGCTACACATATATTGTGAGTACAGCATTGTATTTTCTATTACTGTTAGGCTCTTTCTTCTTTAAAATTTCCACAATCATTTAGTATATAATATCATCCAGGCTAATGGTTTTTTATTTTCTGATCAAAAGCAGTGGCGTACCCAGGACTGCAGTAGTGAGGGGAGGTCTGGAGCGCAGCCCCCAGAACTTTCTTGTACCATGCCCTTCAAACTCTCGCAAATACGGGGAAACGCCCTTTTTGCAAAATTTTCCCCCATTATTTGATTCATTTCAGCTATGGTAAATAGCAAAGTAATTTACAATTGTTATTGACACAAGCATACAGTATACTACCCCCCCCCCCCCCCAATGAGTTTTAAATCGTTTTTGGACAAATCTCGATGACCATATTTTAGAAAAGTGGAGAGGTCCGGACCTCCCTATTCCCCCTCTTGGGTACGCTTCATTTTCTTTAATGTCACAATGTTGTTAAAATTGTGAATAGAGTAAATTGTGAACAATAAAGAGACCTAGACATCTGTTTGTGTTTAATTTTCAAGGGTGATTATTTCCTCTTCATGTCTTCATTATTTTTTAAAGTTTTTGATAATATTTTGCTATTCGTCGATAATTTTGTTTATTGTCACATCTATTTTTTGACATCGATTATTGTTCAGTGTCTTATATCATTTATTATTGTTTCTGGGATTTTGAGATAAATGAGAAATACAAACTAAGCATGCTTGGAAAATAATGTCTTTTAACTAACAATTGAAACATCACTGAAATTTATGATCAAAATATGATAAAAATTTTATTTGTGTTCGATATTCATGCGTGATATACTCTGACCATTTTCATTATTTTGAAAATCACACTCTTCAGGAGATAAATCACAGACTAAAGACGGCGAAAATAAATACGATAAAATAGAAAATATAAAAAAGAATGCAATAGTAGTTTTGTTCTATTGACTTGAATTCCTCATCAGAATAATAGCCAAAAACACGAGGATACAAAAAAACTGTACATACCCAGCTAAAGGATCGAAATAGACCAATCAAAACCCGAGAACAAGGCAGGTATTATTTAATTACCAATCAGTGTAACATGCTTGATAAACATTTGCATTTTCAATCCACTTTCTGACGTTTCATAATTTCAGTCAGTCTAAAATTGGTGTTCTTTCAGGATATGGGATCATTGATAAAGATTTTTGTGACGTCATCTGGTTGCCACTTTATGAGAATAAATTAATTTCAATCACCACACCCAAACCACGCCCTATTTTACTCTTCTTTTCAGTAGGATTTTCCATTGGTTTGGCTTACGGGCCAAGGGAAGTATGAACATTTTCCAAACTTTGAGAAATTGAAAGCAGAAAAGAAAAACGATTCTCTGTTCTCATTTATCTTGAAATTCTCACTACACAATAATAACAATCTGCTTGAAATTTACAAAATTTTCACCCACATAAAATAAAATAGTCTACACTGTTCTTAACCCCCTGCTATAATCATTAATGTAATCGAGGATTCATTATTCTCCTACAGATCTAGGGGGGTTATTGTCAGCAACACCGTTGTGGCGGCCCTGACCCCCACAATCATAAACACATACATTATGAACGAGCCCCACGCAAAAATGGCCCCCAATTTGTTCTTGACACCGTAGGATCAAAATTTAGTCACAATCTAAGAAAACTCTATGTCTTAGAAACTAAAATTTGAAAAAAATTCATAACAGGTCTTTTTATTTTTGAATTTACCCTCATCAGTTCGATATCTACTCAAGAATCAAAACTAAATTTAAGGCCTAATTTTTGTTAACTTGAACCGAAGGTAATTTCAGGTTTGTAATTTCGTAAAACTAGAATATAGTTTGAAATTTGTCGATAATAGGGGTTCAATCATTAGATTAGGAACTTTTGAAGCTAATTGTGAATATCCTAAATTTTCAGCTAATTAGAAAGCAACTTATGTATCGAATAATCCATACAGAAAATAAATTTTAGGCACTTTCAATTAGGTTTGGAATTCAGTTGAAAATATCTCACACCGTTCTTTTATCAGCAGAAATTCCCCACTTGTGAAAGAACAGCTTTTTATAGGGTAGGGTTATCTTAATAGTCGTAAAGGCAGTAGTTTTTGATTTACATGAGGTAATTGAAAGATCAATGGCTTGGTCACGTGTAGTCAAATTCGTGATGCTTCGAGTTCATTAACTCGAAATTCAAGAGGACTGCTTTACACGTGACCTCTGTCTGAAATAGACACCAAAACGAGGGTTGATTCTACGCAATGCTTTCTTTCATGCCAAGCTAGGCTAAGAACTGCCAAGATGGTGATTTACGGATTTTATTTTCTAGTAACAAAACCATCCAATTTTATCGACACTTTTCTTCGTTTGTCATCCAATCTAAACACCATTATCCATTCTGCGGGTAACTGCATTTTAACTTACATCCTAACGAGGAGATATAGAAATCTGCGTATTAAACGAGGGTCTCACGCGCTTCAATGGTTTCACCAATAGTCCTTGATCTTGGATCCATTTGAACGAAATACGCCTCTTGTTTCGCGTTCGAAACGTCGAAAATCCTCATTACATAATTCTGAATTTTGTATCGAATTCCCGAAGTTCGTGTCCGTGAGCAATGCTCGCAAAGCGCTTCGACGTCCTTGCCGTGCGGTAGGTCCACAATTTCGTATTGCCGCAACAAATAGACGCCAATAACGACCAAAAATATAATGAATACCGACCCAACAATTGGCGCGACGACAACCGCGCGGTCATAAAATACATTGTCGTTGTCCTGATGCGGATTATCCTCGTATGGAAACGATCCTCCTTCCCAGTCCAATTTACTGTTACTGAAGTTCAAAGGTCGGAATTGAGTTGAATTGTCTGATACATTGTGTCGAGTGTTGAGTTCTGTCTTCAGCCGTTTACCTAAAAAAGAATTCAAAAAAATCAAAGACTTTGTAAACAAAATCCAATTTAAAGCTAACAGTTTAAAAGTAAGAGTCAGAATTTGTCTGAAAGTTTAGTTAATTAGGCATTGAAACCTAGTAATTCAATTCAATTCTTGCAGAAACGACAAAAACAACACCAACACGAACACCACCACCACCAACAACAACAACAAGTGCGTTGCCAAGAACAACGAGATAAACAAAAGAAATATTGAATTCACCTTATCAGATCACATAACTAAACTCTAAAAGACTCTTCTATCTAAAAGATTTTCGGAACTCCACGAAATATTTTTGAATTTCACACTCCAAACACCATTGGGAGCCTTTTAACCCAGACATCGTCATAAAATCAGGCGTCAAAACATCTGATAATAAATTAATTCACTCACAACTAAGATCTCCAAGATTGTTTTGAGGGGAGGGGGGGGGGCGATGGGCTTGTTATCAGATGTATTGAAACCCAGACAAAAGCATGTTAAATAAAATATTTTTCATTCATCTGGGAAAATAGCCTTCTCACATTTGATCAAAGACTGAACATAACGTTTTAGCATCTGATTGAACCATCAGCTAGACAAAGGCATTTAAAGCGGGTGTTGGTCACCCCCTTATTTAGCCCTTGATCAAGATTGCCGAGAGGGAATATAACTCTTTAAAAAACCTCCTATATTTTTGGTAGAATCCTTTTGTTTTATTAGTAAATCCCTAGAAACATGGACGTACCGGAGGCTGGAAGTTTAGGGGGTTTAGCATGGGTGTTGCCGAATGATTTTGCTTCGTTGAAACAAAATTGTCCGAATAGGCCTAAACTGGATACAATTTGCATGTTCGGGGAGGGGGGCTGCAGAGCCCCTATGTTTACTACGCCTATGCCTAGAAATTATTTCGCTTTGGTGGAAATCTTCTACACTATTTACAAATGTGAATTTCCCCTCGCCTATTACAGTTGATCATACGACCAACATCGTGAGAGCCACCAGCCTCGATTAAGTTTAAACCATCCTCGATTTAGCTGGCAAGGTCGCTTTGACGTCACAGCACACGAATAAACAGGATTTCCATAATCGTTCACGCGCTTTCCCCCGGCATCAGTTAGCAGACTTTAATAAGTTCAGAATACCATAGGATAATAGAAGGGCTGTATCTTCAGTGATATAGTTTAATCCAATTTGAGACGGTTTTGCGAGTATTGTCTTGTAATCCAATACAAGACAAGTTTCCGAGGTTGGGTTGGACGGCCAGAGATACGAAAACCAAAGACCTAGTAATACTTGCTAATAACGATAACAAGTTTCCTAGCCTTTCACTTGAATCTTCTTGATGAATTAAGCAGCCGTTCAGAGCATTGCACTGCTGTGATGAAGTGAAATTACTTGGCTGCTGCGGGGCCTCCTTCGTAGTAGTAAGCCCAGGGAAGTTACTTTTTCTTAGGAAGGAGTCGCTTGAAATGCATTTCTGGCAGATTCAGAGAAACGTAATGTCTGGGTTTTAATTAAGATTTCGTATAAAACGTTTTTAATCGTTGCTACAGCAGTTGTTGTGTTAGTTGTGTTGGTGTATAGTTAGGCAAAGATAGAAGAAAAATCTAGACGTAATTCTCCAACGCTGACATTCTGTTATTTCTTGTTTGTACGTGTATAATCCTTGACGTGCCGTTCAGATTACTTCAAACAAAAATATACCCCCCCCCCCTCCCTACGATATGTCTAATCGGGCTCTAACGGAATATAAGTCTTCATCCCTACAAGTAATCAAACTTGCTAGTTTTAAGTCAACCTTGAAACTTTTAGTTACTAGATTTCTCTATCATTATAAAAAAAAATTTGTGTACTTTATTTAAATCTCATTTGTAAGTGCCCATGGCCACACGCGTCCGGTGTAAGAGGCTGGGAGGGCGCGGGTGGACTCAAGGACTACAGAGCATATTATAGATTGAGGAGGCTAAAACGTTTTGTTGGCTAAACATGTTAAAAACCAAGAGCAAGACGACTTTTTGTATGGTTTTAAGTACATTTTGGAAATTATTGGAGGGGCTAAAGCCCCCTAACCCCTCCAACACCTCCGCGGTCCCTGGGTGGACTTGCTACAAGCCTCTCTCTCTCTCTCTCTCTCTCTCTATTTAGTTGCCGGAAATAAAGAATAGAAGAGAAAAAGGAACGGGAAGGAGAATCTTTATTTTTCAGATTACTAAATATCGAGAGAGACCTGTAGTAAGTCCAGGGGGCGGGGGACTGCAGACCCCTAGAGTTAAATATTCGTGAAAATCGCAGATCGGTCAAAAACGCCTTTCATACTCAAAAGAAAACTGCCATACATGTCCAATCAGTTAGAATTTTAGCGCTCGAAGTTTATAAAACACGTAACAACCTTAATCCTGTTTTCATGAAAGACTTTTAAAATTTGATCAAAACTTGGTTCCTTGAAAACAAGTGCGCATGCTCATTTTGCAGTAAATGAACTGTCTTATGCAATCCTTGAAATTGCTTCATGTTAGTCTTAATTAGTGTATATTTACTATTGTAGAAACTAACATTAAATAATCTAAAATACAATACAATACAATACAATACAATACAATACAATACAATACAATACAATACAATACAATACAATACAATGATAGTATAATCAACATAACATTCAAAAGAAAATGCCGTCAATTTTCTATGAACGAGTAGCATGACCTAGCTTTTAAAGATGGTGGTTGAGATGCTTATGCAAGTATAATCATCATAACTTTCAAATGAAAACATCATCACATTTCAATTAACTCTTGACTCTAGCTTGTATTTAAAGATTACGGTTGTATACAGGATAAGTGGCGCCGTAATCAAACGCGATAATCCACAGACCAAAAGCAGCCGACCAATGATAAGCAGGTATTTGTGTTGTTAAAACCCTCAAGACAACACTTGCCCAAAAGACACCGCTCGGATAAACGATATACTTTAAAATTCAGGAAAGACCAGCTTGAAATAATCAGCAACAACAACGTGCTAGGTTGTTTACAGAAGCTCGGACCATATCCGGAAATAAGGGGCTGAAAACGGGGGATTTCTTCTCTGAGGTTGTGTCAACCCTTTTTTTATGTACCATAGCATTTCATGACGTAGGGCGAGGCCGCGAGGGGCAAATCATTCTAAGAAAATCTCGTACACCTTTTGTGAAAATCCGATCGGTTTACCAGAAAATCCCCAGAAATCCTTTTGTTTAAGGCAAAATCTTGTTCGCTATTTGCAAGAGTGAATCGCCCCTCAACGTCTTTCTCCATCTCTCTCTGTCTCTCGCAATATTCCCAACTACCCGGGTGTTTTTCAGCTTTTGACTCAATCCCGGAAAATATTTCAGAGAGGTCTCAACATTTTACTAAAAAACAGAGTCTATAGCAACATAATAATTTAAAAATCTTTAAATTCTAAAAAACCCATTTTAACAGTCAAATTGTCAATCAAAAGGACATCACCGTTCCTTTCACGAATATAATAATAACAATAATAACTAAAAAAGGATTATCTACAATCATTCCAAAGTCCACAGGTCCGCAAATTATAGTCCCCCTTTTGCCCTGGTCCATTCAAAAGCGTCCGGCAATGGCTGTGACAGGTGGTGAAGACGAAATGACGACATGGTATTGACGGAGCATTGTAGTGTCACCAGACAAAACATGGCACACTGGACAAATATTTACTAAACATAGCGAAATAACACAATGGCCTTGCAGCGACTGTCTGCACCACCTAGACGTCAGGGGGGACGAACGTAAAACATCATGAAGATCACATCATCAGTGATCATAATAATCATCACCATTATTAATCGTTATGATTGTTATAATTATCATAAATAAAATCATCACCGCTATTTGTCGTCCTAATTATCTTGATTATTATAATTTTACGAAATTATATCATAATTATGTCATAATAATAATCATGATCAAATTCATAATCACAGCCATCACCACCATTGTCATAATTATCATAATTATAATCATAAACATAATTATGATAAATCTCAGAATAATAATCATAATCAAATTCATTATCACAGCCATCACCACCATTGTCATAATTATCATAATTAAAATCATAAACATAATTATGATAAATGTCAGCATAATAATCATGATCAAATTCATTATCACAGCCATCACCACCCTTGTCATAATTATCATAATTATAATCATAAACATAATTATGACAAATGTCAGAATAATAATCATGATCAAATTCATTATCACAGCCATCACCACCATTGTCATAATTATCATAATTATAATCATAAACATAATTATGACAAATGCCAGAATAATAATAATGCTCAAATTCATCAACCCAGCCAATCATCGTCACCGCTTTAGTCACGAGGATTGTAAAAGCAACAATAGTACTACAGGGCGGACCAAATGACTTGCCACTCAGATATTCGGGTTTCAAAACACATAACCAGTCTGCGAAAGCCTCAAAATGGATCATGGCTTGCAGACTCATCCTCACATTTTGAGTAGGTATCCATTGAATTGACCCTTCTGAATCTAAATTGCGTTTTGTAACAAAAGGCTTTTCATTCTTGTCCATGTGGTATACACATCTCTTGGCCGTGAAATTTGTCACTTGGCCTAACAGCTTTGCAGTAATCCCTCCGTGGTCAAGTACGCTTTACTGAGGATATTTAACGAAATTTTTCATCAACACCGCCAACAGTGGTAAACCTTTCGGATCTGAGAGAAAAATCAAGGAAACAGAGCCAAAAGATCTTTGTCTATCTCCAATGAGAACGAAAAGATCACGTGTTAATCATAGAACCAAACTTTACTACGGCGGTATTCACTTGACTGAATGCAGGTATTTGGCATTTGACCAGTGGTGTAGTGCTATCAAAATAACAAGAGGGGCTCTTGCATTAAATGTTACGAAGAACAGTAGCAAAAGTAGAAAATTCCTAATTTTTAGCATCAACAAAGGGGCCTAGCCCCCTGAGCCCCCCTAGCACCACACCCCCTGCATTTGACTGAAACTTCAAATGTCAAGAAACCAAGAATGACGAATAAGAACCAAAACAAAACACGCGAGGCTGAAATTAGGCGAAAAATTAAGAAATGCCAGGTTGAAACTGGAGCCAAATGTTCTTATAAAAAAGTATGAATCAAATCCTCCGGGGCTTTCTTCGCCTCGGTTTTAAAAGCGGTTCTTGGCCGGACTGATATCACCACCTTGCGGAACACAGTATAGGCGCCTGTCTGCCCCTTTCTACTGGAGATTATCAACCTACAAATGAGGTGTGGCTTGTACAGACAGCTATTTAGAGAAACATGTCGCCTCCAGCCGGGCCAATCAAAACACGAAATAAAACCACATGCACAGACTGTCGATGAAGTGTGAATTCTATGCTATGTCTTACTAAAAACAGGCCCAGATTTTCGGGATGTTTGCTAAAAACAGCAACAAGGACTTGGTAGAATTAGAGTGTAGTATACTGTGTATCGTTATATTGAAAGCTCTGAATCCTAGTGTGGGGGGGGGGGAGGGGGCAAGTCACTCTTGCAAATAGCGTACTCTTGCAGGGCCTACGCCACGAATTTGAAGATGGGGGCAAGACTAGCAAAGTTAAGGGGCCAAGGCTTTTTCCCCTTTAACTGCAGCTTTAAAACTATTTGCTTTGCAAGAAAGTAGGGGAAATGGCCCCTCCGCCCCCCTGTTCGTGTCCTGTTTTCAATGCGTGATAGTGAATTGAGAAAATTGATGTGAACTCTCTTTTTATAAGAGCCAGTAATTTAAAGTTCAGAATGGCTGCTTTTAATTTTTTCGAAATTTGAGATTGGATTGCTCTTAATTGCTCTTGAATTATTTGTGAGGGTGGAAGCAGTGCAATTGCTAGCTAGTGGGCTCATTTGCCCTAAGGGGGCTGTTCAGGTTTCGTTTGCCAAGTAAATGAAGCATCCTTTACTTGCCAACAAGTTTGAAAATTCACCAAAAAGCACCCATCTCACGCAAGAAACTCGTCGTTCTTGAGATGAAATTTGTTGCTTCCATAGCATTGTTGATAATCACATTTTACAGTAGCTTAGCCTTAATTCTGTTCTTAATTTGTTCTTAATCTTTGACCAATTTTGAGGCTCGTGTTTTTATAAAATTGTTCTTATAAGGGGTGTAGTGTATATTCAAATTTTCACAACTTGAGGCACAACAAAACATGAATACGGACTCGCTCTGACCAGTTTTCTTTGGTCGCAATTCTGTTTGTTGTTCGTTTCGGGAATAAACTTAAGTAAATCCAGTTTGATCTTGTACAAATCGCAAGATTAATTGCGCATTCCAATGTTAGTACAATGAATTCACAAATATCACTTAAATGGTTCATAGAAAATCAACATTTGCAAACACGAGACATGCTGTCTTTTTTATGTTGCGATGAATGATAAGGTAGGGGGCAGAATCTGGGGCAGAATCTGGGGCAGAATCTGGGGCAGAATCTGGGGCAGAATCTGGGGCAGAAGCTGGGGCAGAAGCTGGGGCAGAAGCTGGGGCAGGCGATGCCCCCTAAAGCATCAATCTAGAAATTTTGTATTGTGTTTGAAATCTTCAGAATACAGTATCCCAAACCCCTTCCCAAAAGAGAAAATTAAACTCCCACTGTCCCCCTCAAACAATCAGCAAAGAGACTAATAGTGATCCTTGTAGAACTACATCTTATCAGCTTTTTGCATATAACGTAAATCCTCGAATAAGCCTTAAAAGGGCTTATTTGCAAAAATGATTTTTTAGGTGGGGGCTTATTCGAGGAAGGGGGTTTTATTCGGGAGGGGGGGTTATTCGGGGGGCTTATTCGATCGTAGGGGCTTATTCGAGGATTTACGGTATACTGCAATGCCACTGTTTAAACAACAAACAAGAGTGCCATTCACATCAAAAGAAAACCTCTTTCCAACAAGTAACTCGCAAAAGAACTTTGTCTTTGACTGCAAAAGTATCATATTGACATATCCCTACAGACGTTCTACAGGTGTTCATTACACGGAATTCATATTGTATGCAAGACCAGCCTCGATCACACAATAAACCAAAGTTATAGGAACCATTAGGAACCAAATGGGGGGAGGGCACATCTCCAACTCCAACTCCATGAGTTGCAAATAGGCACTTTACTTCTATTTCTGAAAAGAATGGCCCAATGTGCCCCCTCCCCATTTTTAATACTGTTTACGACACCAGCTTTGATTATGCAGTTAGCCATGATGTACAAGAACCACGTCCTGTTGAAACACAAAAAACTGTTTACGAGAAATTTTTAACTAACCTATCTCTTCACAAAGAAAATTCAGATCTGATTGGATAAGGTGAACTTGCCAGTCAACAAATAACCAATCATAAAGAGGATTTAGACCAATCAAAAACGAGATTATTGCCACGTTTTTTTCTTCAAAGTCGAAAAATTTCCCCGTCTCTTAATTACCTAAGACTTACTTCAATAGCTCAAAATGTAAGCTCGATTCATAAATGTATGATTTTCTGTCTAGCCTTTAAATATCTTTTACAAACTCAACCAGACAATGAGCCCCGTGGAACTAGTATGGGTTGGTTAAGGATTTTGATTGATTTGAAAACTAGAGCCAGCGATTGCCTATGGATTTCCTATGGTTTACACAAAGATTCACTTTGATTAGTGGGCTCTCCATTATAGTTGACTTTGGATTATGATGGATTCATCTAGGATTAAGAATGATTCCAGTGGATTAAATATCATTGGCTTGGCAATGACAAATCTCAAATAAACCCTTTGTTTTCAATTGCATTGAACGTCTCTGAAAAAAGTAATATGTAATGCTCACCATATAACTTGCAAGAAGACCCACAACTTCCAAACCTTTCGTCACCCCCTAGCAGACTCGGGAACACACACAGTTTTGGTAGAAGTCTGTGTGGGAGGGGCGAGAAATGTCAGGGGGGCACAACTTCTTCACTTGTTGCTAGGTACTTTAGCTAAGAACACATCAACAGTAAATTATGATGGGCTTGAAAAGGATTTAGAATGTTGGATTAATATGTATTTGTATTTTTGTATTTGTACTTGTGTTTGTTTCTACCTAGCATACGAAGTTAGTTTTTTAGGACACTGAGAAGCTATGCATAACGAGCAGTGTCCTGGTCCTTCCTCTCGATGTGACCACACCTCGTGATTCCTACGCCTTTAATTACAGAGAGCTGGCGACTCTCCCCACTCTGGGTAAATGTTTGGTCCTGCCAGGGACTCGAACTTTGGGTCTGTAGTCCGCGCCTCTAACAACTGAGCCATCCTCGCAACCATTCTAATATCCATTAATGGATATATCTCCGCTTTTGGAACTTTTCGGTGTTGTTCTGGCCCCAATATGTTTGTGCCTGAGGCATTTCTGTTATTGAAGACATGTGGTTTGAGGGGGAGGCGCTTAGGTAGTCCGTTAATGAAAAGCAGGTGGTTTAAGCCCCTATGTGGAGGAAATTTCTTTATGAATAGGTAATATTGGGGGGTCTTGGATGATCCTGTTACAAATCTAAAAATTATTTGAATCCCTTTTTTAAACTTTATTTATGCATAACTTAGCTTTTAAAAATTATTTTATCAATTTCTAAGTTTCGTCTTTTATTTATTTGTGAGTTTTTGTCATAGCTCCCTGACAAGCAATCTGCATAGATTGACGGGGTTACCGTGAATAAAGAATTTAAAATGTAATGAAATGAAACATTGATCCCTTACTTTGACAACATGTACTCTCAAATTTTCCCCACGTATGTATATATGTGTGTACCCTGCAAAAGTTCCTGTATCACAGTTATCTCATGACGTCACTAGTCCAGTTCCGTTAGGAAGGATAACTGACTTCTGGGCGCAGTGCCTATGTGTCTTTTTTAAATATTTTTTAATCTTTCCTAGTCGCCGCTTGTCTAGCCGTGGTCAATCTATATTGCTTCAATCCTTCCGATGGAAATTTAAATGATTCAAATATCAGGATGATAGCCCACGAATTGCCATTCGTCTGATCCGCAACACGAGTACAAATTGAGGGTAAATCCGGGGGTTTTGATTCTTACGGATATGAGGGGTTTTGAATCTACGACAGACGACAGCTATGTGTCTTTTTTAACATATACAAGGGATCAGCCTAAACCCACTTTGCCCCCAAACTCCACACCTCTGGCCCCAGCAAGCAGATTTATCTTTTTTATATAGGTGGACACCAAGAGGGCTTCACTAGCACCAAGAAGGTTTCATTAACACCAAGAAGGTTTCCACAACACCAAAAGGGTTTCGACAAAAAAGAGGGTTTCGACAACACCAAGAGGGCTTCATCAGCACTAAGAAGGTTTCATAAACACCAAGAAGGTTTCCACAACACCAAGAGAGTTTCGACAGCACCAAAGGGGTTTCAATGACCTCGCGATGGTTTCAAGCCTTTGAGGATTGGGTCTGTGACGCAGGATAATTGGCTTCAAACACTAAACGTCTGCACACTGCAAAGGTTTCAATTAAAAAAGATGCCATGGTTTTTAACAGGCACTTAAAAAACAATTTTCTCAATGTACTTTACAAGCAACAAATTGATTAACCATCATGTTATGGAACTTTCATTAATTTTCTGAGGTTGCTTCTAAAGTAATCCTTTTTGATTATCTTTACAAACGCAAGAAACAGCACTAAAAACACAGACATGGCTAAACACATTTAATGATAAAACGAAGCGTGTGTCAAAAGAAAAGTTTTACACGCTTTTTTAACCTTCATCAATAGGTGTTATTTATCAATTTTTAATACGATTGAAAAGAATTTCGCAATAGAATAGAGAGGTCATCGAATGAAGGAATGTGCATGGGCACAGAATAGAAAATCTCCCTATGCTCTGAAAAGTCTTTTATTTTTACAAACAAATTGAGCAGCAGATAAAAAATGACTGATAAAAATCTGGAGCTCATTGTGAATTGCAGTTGTGAATTACTGAGAAACTTTTGGAGAAATTGACACAAGGCACAATTTGACCTAAAGAGGGCCTGGATTTTTGGATTTAGTGCCAAAAAGGAATCTTCAAATCATTAACGCTTTGTTTGTTTACCTTCATCCATATCAAGGGATATCAAGGAGAATCATACTTAACCAGCGGAGTAACTACCTTTGCTCGATTCTTCATTGATTTTAAGACAGGAATGTCTCTGCCTTAAATGTTTCTTCCACCGACCGGATTTTGCCTGAAATTCCCTATTGGGATACTATTGGGGGTATGACACCCCCACACCCCCGGTCTTGACGCCCCTGAGTCCTCAATATCAATTTCTTGCCATTTTTTCTAGGGTTAAATCACCGTCCAATGTCTACCTGTTACTTGAATAGAAAAATCTTAAAAATAAATAATTTTACGTAGTAAAATTAATATCAGTTCAATCAAAGATTTGATCCTGGCAGAAATTAGCAATGATATTATATCTTAAAGCTACCCCAAAAAATAGGAGGAGGTGCAGCCCCCCTTCGAAAAGTTGAAGGGGGCTGAGCCCCACTCTTCTACAGCCCTGGGTAAGGGTACAAGGGAATCAGGGATGATACCCTGGGTTCTAGAGAATCACAAATGGATTTTTGATAAAGCTGGTTGTTTTGAAATGTAGCGAAGGAAAGGAAGAGCGACTGAAGAGAAAGGTGTCTTTCTTCTTACCTTCACACTAACCCGTCCGCGTACCATGTTTTCACCGCAAACCCTTGTCAAGAAACATATAGAGGCGGTAGGCCAGCTAAGAAGCATTCGGGTTGCAAAAAACAAGATCAATGGACCGTTTTTGCTATGATCCTTTTCTCTCTGTTGACTGTATCAATTAGGCCGTCTAGTCAAGAATGATACTTTGGAGGCCATGCTAAATCCAAACCCAGTCGAGAGGATGGATGAAACTTTCATTTCGACATGTTTTCATTATGGCAAAAAATATTATCATGTGGTTAGAACAGCTGGTATCCTATAAGGTTCGCAGTAAACGAATAGTCAATATTTGAGGTTAGGCGACTAAATTTAAGAGAATATGCCAACCAGGGCTTCCAGGCAAGTCCTCTCTAAATATCATCATCAGGTACGATCAGAAGGTTGGCTACCATGACATTCTAACTATCCCAAAATCTGAGGGTTTGTTGTCATGGTCATAGATAAAACTAAGGGGCTAATAGTAGAAATGGGCCCCCAGAACCAGCTAAATAATTCAATTCTCTAAATAATTCAACTCTAAAAAAGTGCATTATGTGGGATTCCTTACACAGCAAAGGCTTCATTCCAGAAATCTTCAAAAAGTACACCGAGACCTTTGCTGGGGCCTGGGGCAAAACATGGGCATATAATGACGCAATCGTGATTTAGCCCATATCAGTTCAGGGCTAAAGCAATCTGCACCCTGCACCGTATCTCCAAAAGAAACCCATCAAAATTTCATACAACAGTATCTTATAAAGAAGCCTGTTTAAGGTTAACCAAGACAACTTATCTTATGTTATCTTGTCTTATTAAGATATGTTATTCTCTACTTTCTGGTGATTCAGTCCATCACATATTAAAGTCCCCAGCAGATTCTTCGAAACTGAAACTTGCGAAATGGTCTCGAAATTGATTTCAGGTGCCAGAGGGAAAGTAGAAAACTCAAATCGATCAAAACTGATACGATCAATCAATCACTGAATCAATCAAAGAGCTCCAATAGCTCTGCTGTTCTGATATTGATCGTAGTGATTAATTAGGGTTTTAGACGGAGAGTGTGCTTGCAATAACACCAAGATAAAATAAGAGAACTTCTCTTGTTTTATCTTGATAACACTCCCAACAGGAGGAGGGCATTGATGACGGAGGGGCTGATTCATAAATAAGTCATTGCAAAATAATGACACAGTTAAGTAGACCCCCTACAACCATAAGTCTGTTTGTGGCGACAATTGGCAAACAGTATTGAAAAACACAAAAATTTGGAATGGAAACTAGCCGATTAAAATTGCCATGTACGCAGAAGATCGCTTCATTCAATAGCGGTGTTTACTACCAGTTATTTAGTTAATTAGCACAGTAATGTTAATTAGAGCTTTTACAAGAAGCCAACAGTTACAAACATAACTGCCCTGCAAAATATTGGCCTCCCCAAGCTTTCAGTGACCCGTGTAACTTCGCAAAGGTTTCGCTAAACAAGAAGCCAACAGTTAGAAACATAATTGCCTTGGGTGGCTTCATATTGGCCACACCAAGCCTATCGTGACTCGTCTAACTTCGCAAAGGTTTCGCAAAACAAGAAGTCAGCAGTTGGAAAGATAACTGCCCTGACATAATAGTGGCCTCACCAAACCTACATTTGCTCGTCTGATTTCGCAAAGGTTTCACCAAACTAGCCTGGCTTCACTGACAATAATAGTACACGGATTTGTTTTTGTAAATCGTTCGCATTCCTAGAAAGCTTCCTTGATTTGTACTAATTATCGGAAGATATTGAATCGAAGTTGGCAGAAAAACATACGATTTAGTTCAGCAGATTTAACACTGATGATAATATCACGAAAGACGAAATCACGCAAAAATTATTTGTGTTGCTACATTGTTGTTTCCATCGTGTATGTTGTTGATAAGATATTCATGTATTCTTCAGGATTTGCAAACAATAAAGAGCTATTTAAAATTCATAAATGTAACAAAGACTCGGCCAAAAATCCAAACCATGATTACTTGATTTTTCAACCGGGTTTAAGTCAATCAAATTACTGAATATTTGGGTTTGATGTACTAAAATTGAGACTTCAAAACCATAAATTTGAGCTAACTCGTGTTTCGCAGAAGAACGATAAAATAATGATATCGATTTCCAATCTACAGTGTAATATCGAAATGACTTTCAAAGAAGTATGATATAATCGAAACAGAAATCGTATTATTGAGGATTTCCATGCGGGCTAGATTTAGAAACTGAGGTGGGAAAATATATTAAAGGAAATCTGTTCCGACTATATTGACCTTAAAACTTAGAACTAATATCACGAAAGAAGTAAGAATGTTTTATAGGAATGAAGTAAGATCAGACGAAAAAATTTTCTAGAGCAACGGTTGTTCGATACAGGAAATGAGAATGGTACCATGTTTATGTTATAATCTAAAAGGATACTCCTCGTGTTGACGTCAAAGACAAAACATTGTATTTAGAATGTTTCAACTAACCTTTATGTTGTTCTTTCGCTGCAGTTTGGCGATTTGATGTGATAATTAGAGCGAACAAGAGGAACAAACAGGGGCTTAAAGTCCCTTTCTTATGACAATCCATGTTCGGTTAGATGCGCTGTGAAACTCTGTGAATTCCTACAGAGATAGCCAGTCACAGATTTTGATGACCTTTTGAAGGCTGCAGCTACCAAATCGCCACCAGCCGATAGAGTAAAGAGCTAGCACAACCCGGCTTGGCTTGACCACATTGATTTCGTGAAATAAAATTGTACTCTGTTATCTTTCTTGCGTTGATCAGTAACGATACGCGATCATTAGCAACATCACAAGGGTTTCAACAACACCAAAGGGGTTTCAACGACATCACATTGGCTTCAAACCCTACGTCTGCCCACCGCAAAGGTTTCACTCCACTATTAAACTGCATCCAGCAGGCAAGTTGTAGCGGACTATTACTGTTCCATGACACATTTAGAATGTGGCCATTTAAGCGAGGGTTAACGAATTCTAGACAATACACTGACTCCAGAGTGTCTGCCAAAGCAAGATATGAGGTGCTAAGCATTCTCTTTTCAGAGTCGCATTGAAAATGTAGTAGACAGGACGGGGGTCGCTTGCTCAAGCCTGTTGGTGTCAAGTGGCAATTGGAATCGTGGACCGAAGGATTCAGGGGCTGGCAATCTGAGATTGATGATGAGTGGAAGTCTCGTACAGCTTTTGTGGGGATTCTATTGCTGCATCAAACAATTTGTAGAAATCCTTTTGTTTTGATGAAATTCTCGTACGCTATTTACAAAAGTGAATTCCCCCTTGAAAAACTAGAACTATAACTGTGCTAAGAGCCTGTCACAGATCTTTGGAGTGACTTCACCCTGGACAGACAATTATACTGACAGACCACTCATGTCAAGCCAAACTCTAAGTAATAACAAGTGTAACACTCAACTGATCGATAATGGATGTCAGAAAAATAGTCTGTCCTGGGAAAAGCCATTCCATACTCATCTTATTTTCTCAAAAAGATAATGTTGTTGTCTTAATCTAAACTATTAAAAAAAGGTCTTCTTTACAGAGTATTTCTTCTCTCCAAATAAATTGTCCAAGTGATTCTCGAATGAAGTCGAATGATCAACTTCATTTCCACTATTTATTTGCAAGATAAAATAAGGTCTTTTATTTTATCTTGATTTTAGTAATAACTGGATTTATACTTTAATGCTTAATTTTATTCTTAACGTTACAAAACTCTTATTTATCAAAGAGTGATAATATATTGCGTGGGTCCTTTGATAATATTTTTCTATGACATGGACCACAGAAGCGGGAGGGGGCTAAGGAATCCTGCTTCCTCAATGTACCTATAAATGTTTTAATAACCCTAGAATGCGTTGTCTTGGTTCTAAACATGTTGAGCCTCAACCAAATTCATTTGCCCCCCCCCCCCAATCCTAATTAATTCTCCTATTTGTTTTGGCATGCAGAGAAAAATCCCATTCGGGTGTGTAGTCCTGGGGGTCAAGGGGCACCATTTACTAAGAGGGGCAAATCACTCTTGCAAATAGCGTACGAGATTTTTCCCTAAAACAAAAGGATTTCCAGGGATTTCATATAAAACAATAGGATTTTCACAAAAAGTGTGCGAGAATTTCTTGGAGTGATTTACCTCGATTTATTAAAGTCCCGATGTGGCTAGCTGTTACTTTTAATTATTGTTTATAGATATTTCTGAGTACCCAGCATACCCTACCAAGGTGCCTTAACGGCAGAAAAAATCTATAGTCGTTTCATATCATTCGGTTTCGCTTAAGATTTATCCAATCAATGCTCGGCTAGTATATCCCTCGGACATAGCGAAACCCTTGTAGTGTCAAACGTGGATGGTTGAAACGAAACCAAATACCACGAACATCGCAAATAAAACCCGAGCCACGTATAGACCTATAAATGAAAAACAATGAAATAGGAGAACAGAAAAATGACACTGTATATCACACAAAACAAATAATGATGTGATATGCGGACATAGTTTCTCTGTCTGCAAACAGTTATCCTCAAAACTCCACCGAATTTGAGCGAAAGTTCAACTTATGTCTGAAATGCTGTGACTCGCTTGCACGATTTTTGGTAGCAATTTTAAAGAACTAGACACTGATCCTATATTTTTATTTGCTTTAAACCAAATCGAGTGGGCAAATCTTGCGAAGGCCTAAGTTACATTCAAGCAACGTTACTCCTTCAGTAAAAATCGTCCCCTTTCGCATAATGTACATTATATTTTAAAAAAACAGAACTTGCTATAATTTTACTGACTTGTCAGTTTATTACCCCCTTCTTCTTTTTGCTATACCCCTGTACATATAATATATTTCAATATTTGCATTCCATGATCCGCCGGTCCCAGTCCGGGTTTTACGCTATTTAAACAACCACAAATTGGCTATTGAATTCGTGTCTGCACCACTTTAATTATGATTGTTAAAACTTATTTTTGCTTATTTCATAAAAGAAGATTTATACAAAGAAATGAAGATAAGGCAAAGGCTACCGAATTTGAAAGGAAACTCCAAATGTTCATTGGTAAACATCCCATCCTATTCGAAGTACGAGATGTTTGGCGTCGACACTCGAACAATCAAACAATGAACTCAACAATCGTGGACTAAGGGTTTTCTTTAAAGGTTACTCCATTCTTTTTGAAAACAAGTTAGGACTTTCACAAAAATTTTATCGCTTCATTCAAAATGTCTGGCGGAGTAAAGAGGAGTTATGAAAAGGTTCACTTAGTGTAGTGAATTAACGAACTGTCAACGATTTAACAATTCCGTGAAATTTGCTCTAAAATGCCCGAATCATTTGTGTTAAAGCCGTTATTGTGTCGCGGATAAACTCGAGGCACAGTTAGAGACTGCAAATTTAATGTTTTGCCACTGAATTGGAAAATTTTTAAAATCTTATCATAAAGCTGTTTTCCGTGGATTATTTTCTGAAAATCGAGGGCAATCAAATCAAAGACTTTTTGCTCAGCAATACACCAATCTAACTTACAGCCTCATTGTGGAGAATTCTTCAAATTCTTTTGTACAAATTTTTTATCTTAATTTCAGAACGATCGCAAGGTTTTTAGTCTTCTTGGAAGTGTTCGTTATGCTGTTCCTCGCGATATCGATCTTATGAAGGCATGAAAATGAAAATTCTATAAGGGATTTGACTTTGATTGGCAAATGAGGGGGTAAAGTGAGGAACAATTTCTTCACCAAATTTTCAAACTTCATTTCTCCGTAAAATCTAAAATACAAGCGCAAACAAAATGAAAAATTGTACCCGGCCTAAAATTATGGTGATAAAACCAAATCTGAGCTTAAAAATAGGTACAATGAAGTTTGGAGAAATTTCTAAAACGAGGGCGTAAGTTGAATTGGTGCATTAAAATAGAATATAATTTGGGGGTACTTAGGGGGTCGATATGATGGGGATGTAGGCAGTGGTGTAATGCTATCGAAAAACAAGAGGGCTCGTGTACAATTGGCTAAAAAAGAAATTGACTAATTTTCGGCTTTAAAAGGGGAGTTAAGCAAGCTGAGCCCCCTAGCGCAGCACCCCTGGATGAAGGGTGCCCCTAAAAAAACATGGTACATATTTCGGCTGGAAAGGTTTTAAGAGCTCAACTTAAAAGATGATTCATAGTTTATGATACGTGTCGGGAATTATTTGGGGGCTATACCCCTACTGCCCCACCCCTTACAGCACTCGCCCGTTACAGGTAGTCCCAGTGGCGGCGCCAGCTATTACAGAGTGGGAGGGCAATGGGCGTGGCCAGTGTGACCACGCCCCTTTTACCTCGTTCAAGTGATTCGTCCCTTACCTTGGAAAATTTGATCTACCCCTACCCAGCGCTTTTTAATCCATTTTTAGAAGAAATATATAGACCATATTTTCAGAAAAGTGGGGAGGTAATTACCCCCCCCCCATACCACCCCTTGGCGCCGCCACAGGGTAGTCCTACTCTTAATCTTACTGTTTAGATTTCAGATGCCAGTACTGATCTGTGCAGAATTGTTATATGCTGATGGCTCCAGTTCGGTACTACAGATACTGGATAAAAAAGACAACAGTAAATTGTTTAGGCCCAAATTTTAATTCCAATGTATAACTTCGATCAATCATAACATAAATTCTAGTTTAGGTTCGAACTTCGATCCGTTCTAATTCTCTGTCTTCCAACGCACACTTCAACGTGTACATAAAGTCACTTCAACAACAGCATCTATTGACAAGTACGTCATACCATACAATCTCTTACAAGATCTTGCTGTGATAGAGAATGGTTTTAAGCTTTTTATTTTAAGATAGTCGGAGACATAGTTGTTCTTGAGCTTCAAGATAAGAACTGGCAGTATAGGTAATATAGTTTTGTTATAGAATGAATAGAACTTAATCTATGTTCAAAAGTATTGACCGTTGTGCGCCAGACCCCTGTGACGTCAAAGTTATCCTTTTCTTCCGACGGCTTTGAACAAGTATGAGCAAGTCAAAATGGTTTTTACATGGTTTTGCATTTATTGGTAATTTTTTCTACCTAGCATACGCGTGTAGTTTTTAAGACATTGAGAATCTATGCTTATGAAGCTATCGTCCTCTCGATGTGACCACGCCTCAAGACCTCTTGAAAGAGTTACTATCCTCCATCTTATTGGACACGTTCATTATGGTAAACCCTACAATGCCTACCAAAAGACTGGAACATTGACATCAATTTCCAATGTCAAAATCAATCATCCCCCTCTCCCCTACAGATAAATGTTGGTTTACTATCAAACGGGTTAGGACTTTAGGAAGCACTTTCTTTTGCGCTTCTTTTATGATATTTCTCTAAATCATCAACATTGTTTTAGGGGGAAGGGGGAGGAAGTAGCAATTTTTTTTCATGAAAGGAATGAAAGATATCAAATGCAGCGTAAATTGCTGGGTGTTCCAAGTAAATAGCTCGTGGCAGGCATTGCAGTTCACAAAACGGCGCATCACACAAGAAATACAGTCAGCAACATTTATTCATAGCTGAGGCAGTCCACAATTCACAAACAAATATATGAACACAATGCCTTATCATGTTATAAGAGTGACATGTAGAAGAAGGTTCAACTAAATCTTGGTTTCATAAAACGAATTTGAGTAAATGAATTTGAGTACTGCAATTTTGAGTAACTGTCGTGTTCACGACGACAGCGGTGGACCATTAGCTTTTGAAATGGTTGGGCATTGTATGGAACGGACCTTTATCTATGAAATAAAAGCACAGCGAAGGGCAAGAGGGCAACCCTTGATCAGAAAGTTGGCATCTGAGACAAGGGTCAATCTACAATAAATGAATGCCAGATATTTTCAAATTATTTTTAAGACATGGGTATCTTGAGGAATCTATAATGAGGTGGTTACAAAAATATCCCCTACTCCCGAAAGCTAGGCCTACCCCATTCATGTTTGCCCCCAAATCTCTTCACCTTCGCTACGCTAAACCCAGTATGACAGTATGACATATTTCTACGACCACGGACTGTGTTTGCAGGAACTATTTCAATAGCAAACATCAAGCCTAGTCGAAGTTTCGAAATTCGGGGCTTAAAAGTGAAGTTCGTTTCCTCTTCTGTAATACAAAAAAGCAGGCTTGCAAAGGCAGTGGCCAAGCCTCGTTATTGTGAAGATTTCTTGGCTGGGTCGCCTGGCTGGGAGGCTAAAGTGCGAGAGGCAGGATGTTGGAATGATGCTATCCCCTAAAGATAGGACACAATGAGATTTTCTCCCCTCAAAGATAGGACACAATGAGATTGTGAAGATTTCTTTGAAAAGAGGTGGCTTAGAAGAAATCAGTGTCGTCTCAGTGTTCACGGCGTCCTTGTATCTACAATTGTGAGAGGTTAGTTACTGATGCGAACTGTTAAGGGAGGTTTGAGTCAAAGTTCAGAAAAATGGCGGTCGCCTGACTGGGAGGCTAAAGTGCAAGAGGCAGGATGCTGGAATGGTGCTGTCCCCCTAAAGATAGGACACAAAGAGATTTTCTCCCCTCAAAGATAGGACACAATGAGATTGTGAAGATTTCTTTGAAAAGAGGTGGCTTCGGAGAAATCATTGTCGTGTCAGTGTCCACGGCGTCCTCGTATCTACAACTGTGAGAGGTTAGGTACTGATGCGAACTATTAAGGGAGGTTTGAGTCAAAGTTCAGAAAAAAATGGCGGTCACTGGACTAGGATCTTAAGTTTACGAAGCGGGATGCTGCTGCCCCCCTAAAGATTGTTTACAAAGAGATTTTGTACCCCTAAAGACAGGATACAAATAGATTATGTCTGCATTAAGATATGGTTGCTTAAAATTTGTTAAAACGATTGCTATACGTTTTGGAAGCCTAAGGAACGTGCACTCTCTAGGATCATCATGATTTCTTGGTTTTTGGCTTTTTACTGACGTTTTGTGGTAGCTTTTATTTGCTCAATGATTTTCAATTGGCCTTTGATTAAACCAAAAACGCGTAGGTGTTCGAACGTCATATAGGGTTTCATTGCCAGAGATATCTGATGGTGGAAATTGAATCTAGTTGCTGGATTATGAGATGGGACTAACTGTACAGAAACTATACATGGACTTCAGACTCGTGACGTTATCGATGGTACATACCAAGTACTCATAGCTAAGGGTTAAAGGCAATCGACAGTTATAAAAATGGCTTAGGTCATCTGTCAATATATGTTAGCCAATTAATGAGCGTGTGAGTGGAATCTCACTCTCTGATTGGTCAGTTCTTTTATTTAAAGATGGCAAAAGTTCCTTAGTATCTTGCGGTTGCCATTGATGATGTTAACGTTTTGCTTAGGAGTCAGACATAGCTAATGAACTAGGGCGTTTCCAAATTAGGGCGTGTCCAAATTAGGGCGTGTCCAAATTAGGGCGTGACAGATTATGGTAGTGTTCAATTTATAGCGTGACCGATTAGGGTAGTGTCCAATTTAGAGCGTGTCCAATTTAGGGCGTGACCGATTAGGGTAGTGTCCAATTTAGGGCGTGTTCAATTTAGGGTGTGTCCATTTAGAGCGTGTCCATTTTAGGGCGTGACCGATCAGGGTAGTGTCCAATTTAGGGCGTGTCCAATTTAGGGCGTGACAGATTAGGGTAGTGTCCAATTTAGAGCGTGACCGATTAGGGTAGTGTCCAATTTAGAGCGTGATCGATTATGGTGGTGTCCAATTTAGGACGTGTCCAATTTGGGCGTGGTTTACAAGGTTTTACACAATACATCTTATCCTAGTCATGTTTGCTTGTTTGATAAATCAATTTCATGAGAGAATACAATAGGTTGATTTGGGGAATTTGTAGCACATTTAACGGATTTTTATCTTTTAAAATATTTCATTGTTATCTTTCAATTTCCGTGAAAAAATTCAAAAAGTTCTAGGAAAGAGTTTGGTCAAACACTGTTTAGATGAATTCAATTACAATTACAAAATTATTTTGCTAAAAATTTATTTTAATGTAAATACTGTAAAACTACATTTTGGGGTAAATATAGTATACAAAATGTATTTAAAAAATTTCTATATATTTCTATATAATAATGCAATTTTTTATGATAACATTTAAATCCAATATTTAACTAAACCTCAAGCAATTATTTAGCTACAAGGCACGTTTGAAAGTCAATAAGATATGGAGAATTTAAATATATCTCTTAGCCAATAATTTCTGATCTGCCTGTTTCGCTGTCTCCAGCATTTTTAAGTGGAAGTGTACCATAGCTGTACGAGCTATTTCAAGGGGGATGACCCTGAATACATGAACTCAAAAAGACCAATTTAGTTTTAAAAATCTATAATCCGTACAGAAGAGGGTTCGTACTTTCTAACCCTTTAAAGATCTGGCTCGTACGAGCTATAAGAGGGAAAATGACCCTAGGCATATTGTTAACTTCAAAAAGATACAGTTAGTCTCACAAATCGGAATTCCTGGACAAAAGGGGGTTAGGACTTAGGCACTGTAAGTTACTGTGAATCCTCTGTAATGTGAAGAGTCCAAGAAAGCTTTGCCCAAAAAGCTTCCAGACTACACAATTAAATATCTTACTTTTTTGCTCGTGCCGTTCAATGGTTTACCGAAGAATTAAACTTCTATTTTAGTGAGTTTTAATTTCGTAACAAAGGAGATCTCTTTTATACTATTGTTCAGCTATACTAATTTGTGATGCTTCTCCAATTTCGAGAACCCTCAAAATTCAACAAACCATAGCCAACAAACAGCGCGAAATACTGCTCATAAACCACCCTCAAATATTAAAATGTCCTCCTAAAATCAGTAGTATATTCCATAGGCCCTGACATCTTGTTGTGAATTCGCTATAGATCTCTGAACATTTTGATCTTAGAACCATTACGAACGTATCAGTATTGCAAATTATGAAATATATAACATGCAACAATCACGTGGATTAGAACCTTTATGCACATTTCCTTTCAGGTATCATATTCAAATCTGTATCTCGACATATAACCTCTATTTCAGGAAGCCGCTGATCCAAAAAAGAGGCTGTTAATGATGGGGGATTAACATCGGATATTAAACAATTGATTTGGTGTTTATTGGAAATTCAGACCTTCTTAAAAACGTTGCTTTGTGGGATTAAGCAAATGGGTTTCTGATCTCATAGAACCTACAAAAGATGGAATGCTTTTTGCACTGTATCATATATCTCTCCCACGTAAAAATAAATCTGATAAGGGCATTGAAATGGATTTTGACTATCGTAATTACTTTTCCATCTTCTTTTATTGCGTTTCCTGGTTCAGAATTCTAGATCATAACGAGAGGCATATCACTTAAAGAAAATATCTTACATCTTTGGCAGAAATTCTTTTGTTTTTGAGTGAAATCCCCGAGAAATCCTTAAAATCCCGAATAAAATGGTATTGCTCTAAAAATCTTCTACACTGTTTGCAAAGGGCTCTACAACTCTTAAATTATACTCTGCATTCTAACATACGCTTTTTATTGTCTATTGGTGGGCTGGGGTGCGTGGGGGCCAGAATTGAGACAGAGATGCAAGCACCGCGGAGCATTGAGAAAAGTGGGGGTTTAAAAATAGTGGGGGGGCTAAAACCGTATAAAAAGAGGCTTTACTGGTAATTTATTACTTAGTTTTTGTCATTTTTTTGTAAGAAGTGGGCTAAAGCCCCCCAGCCCCCCTGCTCCGCGGTGCCTGAGATGGCACCAGAAATTTCCAGACCGTAGTGCCAGAAATCCCTCTCATAATGCTACCCAGCAAAGCCAGAGGTTTTCCACTTGCGTGCAGCTCAAATTCGATAATAAAGGGTTAACGATGGGGTGGGGGGGGGGGTGTTATAGCTCCTTTAGTTTTCCCTTCGCACCACTTCTTTATGTGTCCCCTCTCCAACCTACCTAGGGTGCAAGAATCTCTAAATACAAAAAGGGATCCAGTTAAAAAGAATTTTGGGAGAGACATATGTCACCAGTTCTTCAACCTCTTTTTTCGTCTCATCTTTCATCAGTACTTTAACCCCAACACAGATTAGCATTTATCTTCGGTCCCGGGGTGTCTCTTTCACTCCATTGACTGAGAGACCCTTGCTTCCTCATATACAATTGATTATTGCATTACAAAGTTTGAGCCAAATCAATTTTGTCTCTAGGCTAAGTTTCAATGCCTCTCCTCACCAGGGAAGTTGGAACTAGAAGTCACCAGGGGCACGTGGCTCCTACATTACCCTTTTTCTCAGCACCTATTGCAGTACCCACGCCACCGGGGGGTATCAGGGTGGCCATGGCCTCCCCTCTTTTATCCGAAGCAAATGGTTCCAAAGTCGCAATAGAGGGTGAAAAGCCTTGACCCTTCATGTTTGCTACCTTTGCTTACCCCTATCTTAAACTTCGTAGCGGGGGCCCTGTGTTGCCCATCCCCAAAACTCTGAAATGCTTCCCACAGTCCCTGGAACAGCTGAGTTAACAGCAGTGTTTTTAAAGTTTGAAAATCAAGTCATTTTTTGTTTTTACTGTTCTTTGGAGAAACCACGATGTAATGGAAAGAAACCCACTCATAATGTTGGTTGAGTCGAATGGTGATATTCTTATTGAAAAAGTAATTAAATAACAGAAACAGATAAGAAACATCGTTAATGCCGACCAACTTCTTGAAATAGCAACAATCTAATTATGCTGTCAAAGAACTTTGGCCGAAAAGATACAAGGAAAGTTGACGAGCAAAAAACACACGGAGGTCAGTAGTGTCGAAGATCCATAGGAGACTTAATGGATTGTCCAAAATAACACGAAGTCCTGGGGGCTCGAGCCCCCGCCCAGTAGTGTAGTGCGGCGAAGACAAGAGGGACCTGACGCCTCCTCCCAATTGCAAAAATTATCTTTGAAAGGGCGTTCTCCGGCGTTCCAAAGGATGTGGACGCTCAACTTGTCTTTGCCCTCCAGTCATACAACCCAGTCTACGATATTGAGAATATTTCACCTGAGAATATTTTAAGAGAGAGCTCAACTATTACTGGTATCCAGTAGCGGAACCAAGGGAGGCATGTGGGGGGGGAGGGGGATTACATACACACTTTTCTGAAAACATGACTGCAATATTCCATTATAAAATTACAAAAATGCACTGGGAATCCAAAAGCTTTGTTTAATGAAGCTTGCTGTATAGCACATAAAAGAGGTCAAAGGAAAGTGTTCTCGCGAGCCCACTACGCAACTCTATGCAATCGAGGGGCGAATCACTCAAAGAAAATCTCGTACACCTTTGTGAAAATCCTATTGTTTTATCTGAAAATCCCCAGAAATCCTTTTGTTTAAGGGAAAATCTCGTACGCTTTTTGCAAGGGGGAATTGCCCCTCGTATGCAGTAGTATGTCTTCACTGTGGGCGCATTTTCGATGCAAAACGGCACTGGGGGAAGCAGCAAAGCCAATACAATTTTTACATTTAAGAGCAAATATTTAGCAAAGGGTGTTTTTAGCAGACAAAATTTTCTATCAAAGATGACTTAAATTTTCAATAAGCAAATTGCAAAGATATTGTCATCATTTCATAACAATATTTTCTTTTAGTAATTTCAGCTAGCACCCCTTTCCCGATCGAGTGTTTGGCTTCTCTTTCAACTACCATAGGGCTTCTGAATGGCTGTTTCAAGTGTGGCGTCTAAAAATTGGCTGAAGCCTGAATGTCATAAAAAGGGCAGAGATATTTTTTAACTTTTTAACATGTTATTTGAAAAGCCGCTTTGAAATACTCCTAAACATGCAAAGTTAGTTGAATTTGTCGAAATTGATTTAGATATTGCCAATGAAAGATTTGTAGATTGCTAACGGATAAATGCTATTTTGGCTCTGTTCATAAAGTTATGACTTGCCTTGGCTAATGTGGCTAGATCACTACCAATTCATGTCACATTTGACTTAATTTGCAAATTTAAAGATATATCATGATGTTTTCTTTCGCTATGTGGTCAAATTTAAAAATTGTAGAAATAGTTTTTGTGACCTCGTCACTTAAGAACTCTCCAGAACTCCATTGTCGTTGCTGAAATCGTGTGATTAGGCCATTGGATATCAATTGCAAATGGGTGCAAAAATACAAGTCCAAAATAATCAAATAATCTTGAAACATAAATCATTTAGCTGAAAGTATCTACTGATTCAAATTTTTGCTACGAAGAAGCTTTATTAGCAAATAAACTGAATGTTTTAAATTATTGTGAAAGGCAACACAGGTTTAATTAATGCACTATCCTCGTGTCGACTGCGTGCATTAACAGCCAATCAGTTTGGCGCATGCACGTCGAATTCAAACACGGGGGATTCCTCATTCGACGGAGAATTTCACTTTCTCGTCGCCCTTATAATCAAAACTGTTTGTTACTTGCCAGCTTTGTTAAATGAGCAAGAACTAAACAGTGGCAGACAGACCATTCGAAGATTTCGTTCGTGATAAAATCACTTCTAGTTTAAACAGATCTCTCACAGTCAACCTGTCTGCTTTTAACGCACTAGTTTTAATTATTAATGTTTGGTATCTTTTGAAATTAGATTTTGACGAGCAAAAGAAAAACTGTTTTATCTTAGTCTGAAATCGGCTGTGTCTTGATAAAACCTGTCTATGATGAGGTCACCATGAACGATTCGCCAGCAATCATATGTGGCGGAACAGATAACATCAATTACACAAACACATTTTTAGCAAAGTATGAATAATTGGGTCGTTTTCACTTAAACGATTTCTGAGCATTTGAAATCTTTCTGGCGTAGAAGAAACTGCTTTCTTTGATTGACCTCGCTGTCACGTGAGATGTTAGGCCACAATGATTGGTCCAAAATCATTACGTTCTTTTGGATTTACACCAATCCAAGTCAGTAGGTGCGGTCAATTGGAACATTAACCGAGCTAGAAATGTGGAGCGAGTCACTTACGTCTGTTGTAGAGAGCAACTTGACACGCAACAGTGATCAGCGATTGGCTGAGGATTTATGGGGAATGAGGAATGAAGTATGCCTAGGCAGAGGCAATGCCCGTTTTTAAATGAAACATAGCACTATTCTTAGACGTTTGGTTTAGTGGTGGCGCCAGGGTGGATTTAGGGGGCTACAGCCCCTCCGTCGGAAGCATCTGCCCCCCCCCCCCACCCACCCACCGGAGGAAATTTTAGGTTATTGTCGGAGCAAAATTGAGATAATAACGTACAAAAAATGCTTATTTGAGTCATTTTAGCCCTCTTGTCGGAAGCTCCAACCCCTCTGTCGGAAGATTTCTGGCGCCACCTCTGGTTTGGTTAATACATGGCTTTGACCTATGTCGTACAGAGAATCACCAAAATATTCCACTCAAGATAGAACGATAGTACATTAAAATATTAAATGTCCCAAATATCGTGGCCACGGGATACAACCTGACTGATTCTTTAGATGGTAACTGCAATCAAAGTGTCCTAATAGGTATAAATTTGGCTGCGAAATATATATGCCTTCAATTCTTGCATTGAAATGACAAGGAATTAAGGTCAAATAGTAAACCACAATGAATTTTGCTACTTCAATAACTTTGCTGCTAAGAAAGCATTGTTGAAATTCCACAAGAATTAATTTTAGTGACATTCATGTTGATTCAAGAAAGCATCTACTGTCTGGTATGCTTATGCGAGTTATAAGATGTCTACCCTGGGTACCAGGACCCAGGAAATAAAATGCTCCTCCGCTTCTCCACTCACATCTCCTCATATTTTCTGCTATTGAAAATCATCATGATGACGCTTTAGAAGTAGAATCCTCCTGCGCTTCTCCGCTCATATCTCCTCACATTTTCTACTCTTGAAAATCAGCATGGTGACGCTTTAGAAGTAGAACCCTCCTCCGTTTTTCCGCTCACATCTCCTCACATTTTCTGCTATTGAAAATCACCATGGTGACGCTTTTGAAGTAGAATCCTTCTCCGCTTCTCCGCTCATATCTCCTCATATTTTCTGCTATTGAAAATCAACATGGTGACGCTTTAGAAGTAGAATCCTCCTCCACTTCTCCGCTCATATCTCCTCCGCTCATATCTCCCAATATTTTCTGCTATTGAAAATCAACATGGTGACGCTTTAGAAGTAGAATCCTCCTCCGCTTCTCCGCTCATATCTCCTCCCCTCACATATCCTCATATTTTCTGCTATTGAAAATCATCATGATGGAGTTTTAGACATCTGCTGGCGATGGCGATATCCAATTTTGATTTGAATATCAAATGCCCATATCAGACTCGAGTTATGACAGTCATCCAGTTAAACCAGAGACTGCTATGTATAGCTTATCGGAGGTTTTGAAAGCCAACAATTAATTGTAGACATTGAAGATTTCATAAAAGGATTGGGGCGTTATATACCCACAACAGCCCGGCTTTGACATGATTTTTAAAATGATACCCCAGGGGCCTAGATCATAAGAATAGAACGGGGGTGTTGTGCTATGATAAAGGTTTTCACTTGCAGATGTATGGAAAACGGAACAAGAAACCTGTCACCTTATAAAAAAGACAAGGCCCCCCTTGCCCCTTGGCACCAAGACAATATCGAGATAAAAAATCTGTCACTTTTTGGCAGAAGAAGAAGCCCCCAAAGGTACTCTGCTACTGGCACTAAGGCAATAGCAGATATAAAAATCTGTCACTTTTTGGCAGAAAGAGTAGCCCCCGCTGTACTTCACCCCTGGCACAAAGGCAATATAAAAAATTGGCACCTTGAAGTAGAAGGGGAGGTCCTCAAAATTCTCCACCCCTGGCACATTGTAGCTTGTTTTCCTCTTGTGCCAACATCCAATTAATACGATCACTGTTATGAGGTCCACTGAGAGGGGGCATGGAGGCAGATTGCCACGGCCCTGTATCGCTTGCCACTATTACATGTTTAGTTAAAGAGAGCTTAGATTTAGGAAGCACACGTACCACTTTTTAATGGCTTAGCTGTACTGTCGATTAGACAAGATACGTGTTATACTGTATGCGAGAATAATATCGCTTAGTCCTTTTGTTTCCATCCTGGTTTTTTACTAAAAGTTTAGTTCGAAACCGGCTTTAATTGTCCGTAGTTATATCGTTTAACCTCCGTTTTGTAACTCAGTTCAGTTCAGTTTTTTATTGAAAATTCCACTGCATTCAATTTATTGTTACTAATTATGAACAATTTCTTGGCGGTACAGAACTTGAAAATGGCTTGAAAATATTTTCCATCGTGTTCTTTCAGACCCTTATTATGACGTTTAGTGCTCTGAAGATTGTCAGACGAAAAAGCTTTTAGCCAATATGTTATAAAATGTTTGCTTTTTCGAAGCCACTTGCAACTAATTAGGCAAGGTAAACATTTCCTTAACACATAATTAGACAAATTGATATATTAGCATGTAATTTATATTATTAATATATGAATTAATTGATAAAATATACAAAAACAGAGCAAGGAACTAATTGTATAGAGGGAAATATTTAAAGAAGAATTTATTCCAGAAGATAAACCAACCGAGGAGAAGGCACCTTCCTTGTATAAAAATCTATGATTTTTGTATTCAAAATCATGTAAAGGTTGGCCTCGTGTTAATATGAAAATACAGTCAGAAGATCTTCAAAATCTAGACTGACCCCTGAATTTCACACAGTAGCTCTCTTTGATTTTTGTGGGAGTTTTTGGGGTCACCTCCCACCTCCCCAGGCACCGCGCAGCCATTGGGCTAGCAGGGGCTATAGCCAACCCACTTTTTGCAATAATAGGCTAGAAATTTTTTGAAGGTTTACTCTAACTCAACTTTGGATAGTTTACTCCTATGTAGTAGCAGTTCTCATTGACTGGGAACCAATTTGTTCTTTTTCTAGGTGTTTCACCTTGTTTCTTAATATGATGTATTTTTTAACTTGGTTAGCTTGGTTTTTTATTACCCTCGAGCTAATTATATCTATTTTCATAGTTATTGATATCTTCTCTGAACCAGACTCATTATAAAAATTCAATAGAAATAAGCAAGCATCTAAAGCGGCGTTTTCCGGCGTTCACGAGGGCGTGGCCTCGAAAAATTTCGGACACACCCATTTCAGCCCCTCCACTTTTAGAGAAGTGCGCGGTCCCTGCTCCCCCAGCCATAGCACGCCCCGCCACTGGCCTCGGTGCTCTTATAAAGTGCGTTCTTACAAAGAATAAAGAATGTAGAAGCCTCTCTCTCTTGCACATATGAAAAAGTTATAAGACCTTCCCCCTGGATTACAAGACATCCCCCCTGGATTTAATCAACAGTTTTACGCTTTAACATTCTCCTGACTTTCAAGCTAGATTGCATTTGCCTGTCGAATGACATACGTCGCCATATTATGAGACTTTCAAACATAATCGAGTTAATAACATAGCCACATCCCCCCGTCTAAGGATTAAATACATGCCATATTTCCAATCCAATAACCAACATAATTGGTAATCTTCACCGGGTGATTGCTACTGCCGCCTCTTTATCAACCAAAGGCCCTTCATCCGTTTAAAGATACATCACCATCACAGTCTCAGAAGTACTGATCGAAATCAAAGAGAAAAGATTAGAAAGAAACTAACCAATCAGAGAAGGGGAAAGACCACCACGTAATACTCCTTCACAAGGACAGTTTCAAAACTAAAAAACACAGAAAACACTGCATTCCTGGTAGAAAATAAAGAAGCAAGTATGTGCGAAACCGAGGGGAAATTCGCTCTTGCAAAAAGTCAGAAGAAAGATATTTCTAGGGATTTTCAGAGAAACAAAATCAAGGGATTTTCCCAAAAGGTGTACGAGATTTCCAAGTGATTTTCCCCTTATGGAAATTTTTCTGCTAAAAATTCCCTTAATCAGCCTCCACCAGGGACACCGGAACGACCAAGGGGCAAGGGGGCCGGCTTTAGTAAAAGGGCATTTGAAAAAAGATTCCCAGCTACCAACAATTCTTCCGTAACTGTCATTTAGTTTCGATCTTCTGTGGGTGTCTTTAAAATCGGCTAACTACACTTCGCCTTTGTAAAAGGCTTAGTGGTGCAAGTCGTACAATAATATACGTTAGAGAAAACTATATCTGCGTTTATTTGTTGTGTCATTCTGAAGTGTTGCCGAACATTTAGCTCGGAACCTGCCGTATTTAGAAACCATTTTACACTTTGATAGCCCCACTTAAAGGCATTGAGTCATGATAAAATGGATTGGGTATACCCTAAATGCCAAAATCCGCTGAGTCATGATTTTCATGACTGCAATGCTATTGGTTGACCTGAAACTGGTCACATGAACTCACCTCGTACTGATTGACAAAACAATTTTCATCAATAGCAAGTTGCTAACAACGGATGCAAATATCATATGAAACAACAGCGATCACGCCGAAACCAAATGACTCCCTATAGTGAAAGCCTATTTACCATGACTCAATGCCTTTAACTACCAGTCTCGATTCAACTTTCCTGTGCATGCCAACGAGGTGAATAGAATACGAAAACCTCATTGGTGCATGCTCGCTAACTGGCTGCATTCATTCACTACAGGAAAAGCAGCTATTCGTCTGCCAAGCAACCCCCTGGCCTGGAAACCACCATCAGAGTTCTGACAGCAGCCGTTTATAACCTACCTTCATATGTAGCCATGGGAACAAAGGACTTAATTCGTATTTTCATCAAGCAGGTAGTAAAAAGTGTTAATAGAAAGTGTATATTATTAGAAAAGGACAATTAAAATGAAAATTCGGCTCTTTATTACTTTACATATCGTTTTATTGGAAAAAATATAGCATCGCGCGTCAGTGGACTTTGAACATTAAAACTACAGTTCTTCAGGACCTCCTCTTCACATTGAGGCTTGGGACATTCCAAGTACAGTTTACGTAGAATCAGGTTGTACATAGCCTGTTCCCCAGACCCCAAAAAGTCCCAGTATTCTTAGTTTGGGGTTTGGAACTCAGGCTAGCTGTACATGGCTTTTTTCACAGGTGCGCAGTGGCCGAGTTGGAACCGGCTACAGCCTCCTAAAGGACAATTTCACCGAGAATTTCTTTGATGAGATCCAAAGAAAATTTGAGCTTTAAACCCTTCAAAATCGAACTCCCACTGCACCCCTGTATGTTTTAACACTGTTCTATATATACAAGGATAGATAGAGGGGACATTTGTTAATGGAACTGTAATTTTTTCAAATGGTGTCGAGGCCGAGCCGGCCCTTCACCTACAATGCCTGCCAAAAGTACTTTGAACACCTAGCAATTTGCGCTGTATTTCATATCTCTCATTCCTTCTCCGAAAAAAATTACTTCTTTCGCCCCTTCCCCAGTTTAGTTTGAAAAGTGTTGACTGCTTAGGCTATCAATGCTGACTGATCAGCGTACTTTTTACTTATTATAAGACTATCAATTGAACAGTGATTTACTGATTAATGTTGATCAGCGTATTTCTGATTGATTACAACACTATCAATTGAGCAGCGATTTACTGATTCATGTTGATCAGCGTATTTTTCTGATTGATTACAACACTATCAATTGAACAGCGATTTACTGATTCATGTTGATCAGCGTATTTCTGATTGATTACAAGACTATCAATTGAACAGCGATTTACTGATTCATGTTGATCAGCGTGTGTGAACAGAGTTTATAGCCTATCATTAGAGAAACGCTAAAGAAGGTACTTCCTTATTCCTTTACTCAATTTAAAGTAAACAAACATTGTTCCGTGAGGGGGGGGGGGGAGGGGATGGCTGAATTTGATCTTGAAAATTGACTTTTAGCAAGCATTGTAGGCATAATTCAACGTGCTTTTAAAGTACAGAATTAATAGCGTAAGACTACGTATCCGAAGCATAACAAGAAACATACAATAACAATGATAGTTATTAAATTAAAAATGGCTTTGAAAAAGCAAACATTTTGAGTCATACTGAAACTTTTTGTCTGACACTCTTCAGAATTCAAAAGGTCTGAACATAGATCGAAAACTCTACTCTAGAAAACATATATACCCATAATATATTTTTCAAAGCCATTTTTAAGTTTTATACCACCAAGATATTGTTTGACTGTCAAAATATGACAGTACACAATTGTCAACACATAGTCCAAGTAAGTTTATTAAACCACAGATACTTAAAGAGATATTAAGAGGTATTAGGTATTTTGAAAGAGATATTAGACCACAGTTACTGAAGATTTAGAAGTTGAAATGTTTTTGAAGATGCATTGTTGTAATCCCATTGCTAGTTTGTTTAGTCCTTTCCTGGAATGCTCTAAAACAATAGACAGGCTATATGGAAGCCTAAAAGACTAAATCTAGCTTTTTTATCGGCTTATTTAATTCATTTTACAGCTATTTTCAGCATTTTATTATCATTTTTTACAATATGGCTTGTGAACTGAAACGGCCCATCGCCAACACAATTGCTATACTTACAAGTTAACATATTCTCCATAATTACAAAATTAGCAATAAATCTAAGAATACAGCAAACAGATAAGCAAATGTAAAAATTATCATAAGCTATACAGTTTATTTTACGTAAGGGTACACACAGAGGACTTCCCAAAAGATTCCCGTGACTCAAAAGCCAGTGACATGAAATTAGCCATTTTATCAGTAGCCTCAGTTAAAAGGAAGAAATTTTGTAATTAGGAAAAAAGGCAACAAACAATAGCATTGTTTATCTGGTGTTCCAATTTGCGTAAAAGCAAGCCTTGATGTCTAGATGTACCAATAGGGTAGGTACAAATTCAGGGACCCCGGAAGCGGGGGAGGGCCAAAAAGTTTCAAATATCCTTTAACCATACAAAAATCGCCCTGCTCTTGGTTTTTTAGCATATTTAGCCCCCCAAAATATTTTAGCCCCCTCAATCTCTAACATTCTACGCGGTCCTGGTACAAGTTCCGCATGGAACCAAAAATTGGGACCTGAGAAAGAATGTTTGACCAGGAAGAATGGATCTTTCTTTGGGCGTTGCGGAGCAGTTCTGTTTGTTATGGCAACGCAGCCTCGTTTCTGGTAAACAGTCAAAAGAGCAATGGCGGATGCTTGCAAATATAACGAATCGACAACCGCGATAAATTTTGCTTTGAGAAGCAGCTGCAAGACACATAGATTGTGTTTCAAAAGGTATTATCTTTTTGCTTATCATTTATCTGACTTTTGCAGCTGTCTTAAATTCCAGATCGGCTATTTTGACATCCAAATTATCTCATTTGATTTCTTTTCAGGCGCCTAATTTTTTAGGCATTGAATTGACTTAAACAGTTCAACAGACGAAATAAATTATCCTGTAAAGAGAAAAGAAACATATTTGTATGTTTCACGGATTCTGTAAATCAAAATACCATGTTATGTCGATGAGTTGCTGGTGTATTCTGTGAATTACATGACTATATTATGTCGGTAAATTGCTTGGTGCATTCTGTAAATTAAAACACTATATTATGTCGACGAAGAAATGGTTTTGCTGTCTTATCCAATCCTGTTTAAATATGACCAGCCATCCTTATTTGAAATTAAATCTTATGAAATGAAATTATGATAATAATTGTTTTGCCCAGAGGTCATAACTGAGAGAAGAAGGAGTTTTGTAAAATGTTTCATTTCATAATACTCAAGAAATTATCATTAAGAAATAAAGTGGTTGTTAAGAAGAAAAAGAGATGTGTTATATCTCATTCAAAACTTTTTAGGGCATTCAACATTGTCTTCCAGATCAATTTGACATAATTATAGTGAGTCTTATAATGTGATGCTACAAGCAATTTCAAACTATTAGATTTATCTGGAACATTGAAAATTTAGGTTTAACCATCTCAACTCGAATAACTACAAAACTATTAACTCATGCTAGGATGCAAAACAAGTTTTTGTGTAAGATCAACTAGTAGGAAATAACAAGATTGTGATTCGCACTTAGCGTGAAAAGAATTTAGGTGACATTGTTTGTTCATAGCGTAAACTTATAATTTTTCTTCTTTACACATTAAGTTTCCTCCTTTTTTATTTTTCTTTACACATCAAGTTTCCTTCTTTACACATTAAGTTTCCTCCTGTCTTTGTTATTTTTTCCTCTCAACTTTCTCCTGTAAACTCGATCTCCAATCAGCCAACTTATCTATTTTCAGAATATCATGTAAAACCTTTTTAAAACTTTATCTAAGTTTTGGTAGAAACTATTTGAGTTTTATTCATATTGAAACCCTGTTGACAAACCATAAATCAAAGAAAAATTCTGATGATCTGTGAAGACAAAGAAGGGGAGGTCTGTGAAGAGTCATCAGTTATAAAATTTACTGTTTAAGTTCCAGGTGAAGAAGGAAGTAGGTGCGATTTCACCTACTGCTTGGCAATTTGCCAACAAATGAAAGATTTTTGATTTGGTCTTGATGACAAACAAAATTACAGTTTTTCCTTACGATAATGTTCAATCTAATCATTGATCAGTGGAATCTTCTAGCACTTTTTATCCATTAATCTATTATTTCTTGCACTCTGAGCATTAGACTGATGCTCAGTATCGATGTAGAAGTAGATGTTGACTGAAGATTCATCAACCATTATCTCAGTGTCCTAGGCAACATTTCTGGGAAATTTTTGTCACAATCTTTTTACTTCTTTATGTTCACAACAGCAGATTGGTTTAATTAAATAGATATTTAATATATGCCTTGAGACTGTTGCTTAATGAAATCAAATTTGAACTGAATTACCAAGGTTATGTAAAATTTGTGGTGGTGGGTGTGTCATATCACCTTACACCCCTCATCTTTTATGTCCCTAAAAAAGGTTTCTTGTTATTGCGTACCAAGTTATTGAATGGCTTCTTCTTGTTTCTAATATTTTATGGTTAGTGACATATCTTGTGGTGTTAGGAAAAGGTGGACATTCAATAATTTTCTTTATTTTTGCACAAGAGATTCCCTGTATTTTTTGTATTTTTGTAATTTACTGTATTTTTGTGAAGATCAGGTTGGAAAACATTGTATAATGTAGCTGAGAACAGTTTGTGAATTTCCAAAGCGCAAGCAGGGATCCAAATAAATTGCAACATCATATTTTGTTTAATGCATAGAATAACTAATTATTTCTTGAGTTGAAAATGAATGTTATTCTAAACTGCATGCCAATAACTTTTTATTGTAATTGCTGTCAATGTTTTGGCTATATTTCTCAATATGGAAATAAAAGTTCAAATTTTCAGACCTTAATCTTGTTTATCACTGTATATGACTGCAAGTTTTCCAATCTGCTTTAATTTTTAATGTACAAAAACCCTAAAAATATATGTTTTCTGACACTATCTCACTCTTTTTGCAGATATATGTGTTGATGTTGAAAATACTGTTTAAAATAAGGAAAACAAAGAGACGTGGAAATCAAGGAGAGTTATGGCATCAGAAGAATTACAAGATCGAATTATATCAACTGCAGGCAGTATGGTATCTGAAGGAGGATTCCTAGAGAGGGGTGACGCCCCTGCCCAGGCTGTTTTGCATTCAAATGCTCAAGCAATGGCTCTGAGAAAAGCAGCCGAAACTCAGGAAGAGCTTGGTAAAATAACTGATCGCGTTGACAAAGTAAGTTCTAAGACATTGTGAGAGATAATGGAACAAATTGGAAGATTGTTGTGCTCTTACAGAAAGTATATGGTAAACTGACTAGGAGGAGTTTTGAACACCCTGGCTTAAAGATTTCAAATTTGTCCTGCAACAGTGACTTTTTCATGAAACAGTGGCCTTTAGATGCTACCATTTTTCTGAAACTAACTTGTTGATCTGATTCTATGAATTAGGTTTTTATTAGATAAAAGTATAGTTAAGTAAGTATAGAATTTAGAAACCAAGTTAAGAAGATTTCTGAAAATTGTTGCAGAATTTGTGTACAGATGCAAGGTTCGATTCTAAATTGCTTAGAAATTACCAAATGGAAAGATTTAAACCTATTTAAATGTATCTTGTACTTCAGTGCCGAGTCATCAGCATTGAAGTTGTAAAGAATAGTTCACAAAATTTGTCTACCTCTAAGGACATCACAAACAACCAGAACATTAAAAGCATATGAGTCAGTAGCACAGGTCAGAAGAGGCACACATCTTTAAGAAAAGGGGTGCTTTTCAAACATTGATAAAAACCCTGAGAGAAAAGACACTTCTCTTAAGTTGCAGGCACGTGCCAATGGAGGGGCGGGATTCGAATTTCCCTACATAGAAGATTTCTGTATCTGAATTTGCCATTTTGGATAAGGTTCAAAATATATTTCACAAAATTATTATTCTGTTTAGCCTTTACAGCATAAGAAAATAACTGATACAGACTGTCCTTTTTTATTTCAGACTTTGAGTTCATATATATTAGCCGACTCGATAGAGCAGCCAATAACAGGAGCTGACATCAATAAGATAAAGGACACATATGTTAAAGACAGAAATGCGACGCTGGAGCTTGTCGATGACCTGGTAACCATAGAATTATCCTTTCATGCTGAAAATCTATAAAGTTAGCTTGGTATAGCAATAATTTTATCTAAGTATGACAGTGACGGCGTCGTCAATGGCTTTAAAGGGGGAGGGGGTACAAAATTACGAAATCTAGGCCACCTTCTTTATACTGTTAGAAAACCCCAGTTTGCCAACAAGGAGCACCAATTTTACCTTTTGCGAACGCCCACGTTTAACGTTTTGTAAAGTCATTGCAAAATCATTGAACTACGTCACAAAAAATACTTTGTCAAAATAACATGCAAGATCAAGAATGAGAATAGCTAACCGGACTTTGAAAGAGGGAATGGATATCCGGACTTTGAAAATAGAAACCCTAAGAGAGAGAGTAATTGACAGGACTTTGAAAATAAAACAACTACCCGGACTCTGAGAGAGGGAGTGGATGTCCGGACTGTGAAAATAGAAACCCTAAGAGAGAGAGAGAGTAATTGACAGGACTTTAAAAATAAAACAACTACCCGGACTCTGAGAGAGGGAGTGGATGTCCGGACTGTGAAAATAGAAACCCTAAGAGAGAGAGAGAGAGTAATTAACAGGACTTTATAAAAAACAACTACCCGGACTCTGAGAGAGGGAGTAGATGTCCGGACTGTGAAACAAAAATAGTTACCCGGTATTAAGGCTGTGTGATTCAACCTTAGATCCTAATGTGTCCAACTAGCTTTGATAGGAATTGATAGGAATTTTCCATTAGCGATGAATGGGACACGAGAGGTTAAAACTATTAGAAATATGATCTGAATCGAATCCAAAAAAGAACATTTTGTTTATCGTCCTTAGCAACAGAATTTTTGTCCAAAAGATTTTGTTTATTCCAAGAAAGCTCGTTAAAATATTGATCATTAAACCGTCACGAAAAGTGGGGATGTTATCAGCTTATACACATGTGCCAAGAATCGTGAAACTATGCATTAATAAAGTTCTTATTTGCCCACTCTCTTGGTTCAAATAGAATAATGTGTCAGTTTGTTAGAGTTAAAAGGTACATTTTGTGCCAGTTTAGGGAAGTGGTTTTGTAATTTACGGAAAGTCCCTCAGAGAAATATATGGCACTTTATCTAAAGAACCTTTTTATCATTGTTATTAGGTTTGTCATGTGAGGAGAGAGGGAGTGGATAACGGGGGTGAAATGATATGTCCTGGTAAGACGTTCTAAATGAAAGAGAGACTAGCAAAGGATGACAATGGAGAAAGAGATGGATGACGGGATGGGAAGTGAAAAGGAAGGAAGTACAGTAGAAATTTTAGGATAACGAAGGAGTCTGGGCTTGATTGGGAGAAGGGAAGTTAAAAAGGGGGAGGGAGGAGGGGTAAGCAGTGGGGACTATAGGATGGTGGGGAATAAACGTTTACAGGAAATAAGATAAAGCAAAACGGACGGAAGTAGAATCAGGGAAAGATAGATTGGGCTTGAAAAAAGAATGGTAAATTGAAGTAATATGGTTGATAATAAGAATCAAAGGAAAAAAAGTTATGGCTGATAGAGTTAAAGCAAAATAAAGATGATTGAATGATGTTATTAAGATGTTTAGAGAAAAACAAGAAAACAGGACAATTTTTTTGCTTAATTAACGGACTAACTAAAGTAATAATATATTGATAAACACGAGATGCAAATATGACATCCGAACTATCTTTCTTTTTTTGCAGACACAGCTCATTATTATTTTGTCAGATCCCATCGCCAAGAAAAAGGTAATTTCAGCACATTTTGTAGATTGCCTGCAAATGCAACTCCACTGTTGCCTAATTTTATACAACGTTTATTGGTTTCTTAAGCATAAGTGCGTTTCTTTTTAACTGTAAAATTAATATTTTTCTTAAAATTTCTCCGCTCTGCAAATATTTATTGCAGAATGAGTACCGGGCTGACAGCTGAAAAATTATAAAAATCTCTAAATAGATAAATATGAAATAGAATTATTTTTATTAAGCACACAACAAACACGGCGATTAAAAGATACATTTTCTGGATATCAATTTTCGATAAAATCGGTGAAACAAAGCTCGAAATATAAATACGAAATAATCAGAAAGACATAATCCGTTTTTTAAATGTTTTAACTCTAGCTAGAGTCATCTTCAGTAAAATACTTGAAAAAACAAGAATTACACTATAAATAGGAAAGGATAAAACAATAAGGATATTATTTTAATTAATATCTAGAACAACTCTGGAGTTGAGAGACTGAAAATATTATTCTCCAAATCGATATGGAAATATTAAGGGCCATGAAATAGAAAATCAGTGATGACGTCATGTTTAGACTTTCCAAATTTTTGTCATCCGGTCTAAAATGTAAGGAGGGGGGATGAGCTACGACCCCAGGGGTCAACGGCTTCGGGCGGAAGAACTCCTGGAAAGAGGGATGGTGCCCCTTTAAAAACACTGTAGAGGTGGTTCTGGGGGCCCATCTTAATATTAGCCCCTTAGTTTTATCTATGACCATGACAACGAACCAAAATTCAGATTTTGGGTTAGTTGGAGGGTCATGGTAGCCAACCTTCTGATAGAAGATGTTTATGAATCTAAAATGTAGCAAAATAGTCCTATGTATCTCAAAATAGTCAAGCCAAATATGAAATATGTTTTTTATATATTTTAATATACTTAAATTTTCTTTTAGTATCAGCAACAAGTGACAATCTTTATTGTGGGATATGAAAATCTGTGTGGAAACAGAGTGAAAGTATGAGATCGCTCTTATCTCTTTTATTTTACATTTTATTGATCCATCTTTTATTTAAAGAAAAATAGAAGTCAGAAATACGAGACTCAAATACCAACAAAACTGAGAGACATCTAAGAAACAGATAGCTTAGGTAGAGGGATAAGGAAGAAAAATAAGTCAAATGTCATTGCATAGAATCTAAAGTATAAATCAGAATGAATCTCAATTAGAACAAGCAGCTTCTGTTACGATGTGACACGGAATGTGACACGCAACGTGACACACAATGTGACACTCAAGTGTCTTATTTGTTAACTGAGAGCCTTAAGAGACGTAGAAATTCAATCTGAAAGTTTCGGCTACAGACTTTTTCCATGTAATACGCTAAAACAAGAGTCCGTTTTTAAGAAACATTTAAGAAGCATTTGAGGCTCCAATCAACAAGATTTTAAGAAATTTTAGGCCTACCTGGTTTGACGTGATTCTTTTAATTAAAAAGTCCTGTTATCGTTATCGACAGTATCTGGCGCCACCACCAGCTGTATCATTTAAAGCCGGTTGTATTTTAAAGATATTGATATAGAACAATATCGATCTTTAATTGTTTTATCTTTTTTTCAGATCCTGTCGCAGTTGAATGAGGTTGGTATAATACAGATGTTTTGAAGTTGAATCTTACGGTTTGTTTTGAAGAACAGGTGGTTTTATGTTGATCTAGGTGTTTCAGCAGCCACGTAGCTGCAGGGGGGGACACGGGGGGCTGCCCCCCCCCCCAAATGAAAATTTTGACAACAGCTTGTCCACTATGGCTACAGTTTTTCCAAATGATATTTTGAAAATTTGGCATATTTATAATTCCATGATCTTGATTTTGTTCAAATATATCTGTTTTCTTGTTTTAAAGCCTGCCCCCCTCAGGTATGGTTCTTGCTGAAGGGTGGCCTGTTATATTACTGTGGACCAGTTTGTTATGTTACAGAGCTCTGGATATATCATAGGACCAGTATAAAGATTTGTTGATTAGATGGCTCTTTGCTTCACATGACTGTTCTTTGCCACAATCCCTGCCAAAAGTTCTCGAAACGTGCTTCACATGACTGTTCTTTGCCTTAATCCCTGCCAAAAGTTCTCGAAACGTCCTGCGGTCGTTGAAATTTTTTGGTACATTAGATTCCGGTCATAAGATACAGTAATGTTGATTGAAAATATTATCATTATTATTTCAATTAAGGTTCTGATGTAATATATTAAGTTAGTTACGAATGATAATATTTTAAAACACTTTGTTCGTAATTAAATCTACTTAGTGTAACACAAGTTTTTAGTTGAAATGTATTTGCCAGGCAAGTCTATATTTTGCTAGTTAACAAGCTTCTTTCCATTCGACTTATAAATGTCTCGTAGGTTTGATGTTATTATTCCGAGACAAGTTAGTTTTGGGCGGCCTCTTGGTCCTGTTTATTTTTCATCCGCGTATCCTAAAGCTAGCTGTGCAGGGGTTTGTTCTGGTAAGCAAAGTGCATGTCCTCAGGGGTGGCGCCAGAAATCTTCCGACAGAGGGGCCAAAGCTTCCGACAGGGGGGCTAAAATGACTGAAATAAGCAGTTTTCGTACGTTATTTTGTCTAATTTGCTCCGATAAAAACCTAAAATTTCCTCCGATGGGAGGCTAGATGCTTCCGACGGAGGGGCTATAGCCCCCCCTAGCCCTCCCCTGGCGCCACCACTGCCTGTCCTAACCATCTAAATTGACGTTTTTCCATAATTTTGCTCAATGATGTTTCATTAGTTTGTTGGTAGACAGCATCATATTTCATTATATTTAGTTTTATATGTATGTTCGTTATAATCTCTTATGAAAAGCCCATAACTCTACCTAGCTGATAGGGTTACAGTGGTTGAGTTTCCAACTTATTATCTGTTGTTATTCAACATTATTTTAAAGGGGAGAGAGGGGGGGGTTGGGGGTGCAACCGAACTTATGCGAAATTTTTGTTCACTGTACCGAAACGTTTGGCAGGCATTGTATCCGTGTATTAAGGCCGACCTCCACTTGGCCGCGCGTACGGTGCGGCCAAGTCACCAAGTCTTGCAATTTGATTGGATAATCTCCGACGTACGTAGAGCGGCCGCTCTGAGAGTAGAACCAGGTTCTACTTTCAAAGCGTACAAAGTTTGAACGTGACGGGCAAGAATATTGCATCATACCGAGTCACTGGGCATGCGCTGACTTGGCCGCACCGTACGCGCGGCCAAGTGGAGGTCGGCCTTTAAGCATGCTGGATAAATAACACTCCCGGGAGATTCTATGTTGCTATTCCAAGTTCCACGCTAAAGACGATCATCAGGAAATATTCACGCTTATATATATACTACTTAACGTTTAATGAATATTGGCTAAATGAAGATTACCTTTTGGTGGTCTGTGGTCTATGGCTCGATGTCGTATAAGCGGAACAGGACGCTTCTAAGTTGCAACTCTGAGTTTCACGCTTATTGTGATCGCAAGACATTGTTTGTTTATTACTAGACTATTTGTGTAAAAGCATATTGACTAATGAAGATTAATGATGATTACCTGTTTTATAGTCCTTGCCAACTGCGTAGCTAGCAGAGGGTGAAGGGGCGACACCCTCCCGCTTCATTCTTAATGATTTGGTTCTAGGTAGGCTAAGTAACACTTAAGTTGTTCTTCATCTATGATTAACTCGACAGATTTTACTATGGAGGATTCCTCAATTTTCTATAGAGGATTTCTCAATCCACCAACCCCCCCCCCCTAAATGCCTTCCGCTCCTCCTGGTCTGAAGGCAAGCTACGCTACTGGTGTTCGATGCCTCAAAGACATGACTTTACATGCTTGGTGTGTAGAACGGGACGATTCTTAGTTGCAACTTCTCGTTTAATGTACCCTCGAGATGTAGGCAAAGAAATTAGGTAAAATAAGTTTGGAACTTTCTAGAGACATAATTTTCCCAAACAAAGCTGTTAACAAACACATGAACTATACTATACTTTATTTTCGTATTCTTTTTTAGTTTTTCATTCAAAATAGCAAAGACGAAGATGCATATGACATAGAGTATCCAGATTTCGACATTGATAGAAGTTGGTAAAATGTAAGGTAAATACCCCGAAGAGCATTTATTTAGAATATGTGCTGGCTGAATGAAGACTAAAAGTGGAAAACTATATTTCTTCAAAAGGGATAGTGTGGGAGAGAAAGGGGTGGAAAGAGGGTCATGGAGGGATGGAAGAGGGTCATGAAGGGTGGAGGAGAAGTGAAAAGGGAGAAAGTAATATATTCTATGTACTGACGAATCAACCAAAAGTTAAATACAAACCAACTGTTATTTCCAACAAAATTTCCAAAAACTGGGATGTTGCTACATAACACGCCACTTCAGATAGAACCACTCACCCTCAAACGCAGCTACTTTTCTACAAATGTAACGACTTCCCCTTTATATACCAGCAACAACTTTTCAGATACTGCCATTACCCTTCAGATAAACCACTTCACCGTTAGATACAGCCACTCCCCCCTAAGATACAATGAATCCCCTTCAGATACTGTCACTACACTTAGATACTGCCACTACCCCTTCAGATAAACCCAGTTCATCGTTGACATAACCACTCCCCCCTAAGATACAATGAAACCCCTTCCGGTACAGCCATCCTATTTCAGATACAGTCACTTCATTTGAAACACACCCCCAAGAATGGTGTATCGAAGCCATGTCTCTCCAGAGACGTAACATTTGCCGCATCAATTCTTAATGAATTGTATTTTAAGCGGACTCACTTTTTGAACATTTTCTATGTTCAAGAACCGCTTTGGATAGAGCAGAAAAAGCTCCACGAGCGACTTAAATGCAGTTTCAGCTGAAGTTATAAAAGTTTTAGATGTCAACCCAATAGAAGCAAGAAAGGCAAGTTTGAAAAAAATTAGTCCATATTGTATCGTTCTGTTGTTCTTGTATTTGTTTACTGTGTTTGCTACATAAAGACAATTGGTGATTTATTCAATGTGATAGATCTTTAATTTGGATTCATATCTTATATTTCTTGCATTTATGTTTCTTTAGCGTATATTGATTGTAGTATATTTAATGTGTATTGTTGTTGTAGTAATTAAGTTTTCTGTTTATCTATTTTAATGTCACGGTCGGTAAGTCGGTAGCGGTCACGGGTAGCGGCATACGGTGGTACGGTAGGACGGTGCGGTACGGGTAGTTTAGTGTACGGTCAAAGGTTACGGGTACGGAATACGGGTTAGGGTACGTGTACACGGTACGGTACGGGTTACGGTTACGGTAACAAGTACGTAGGTATGGTAGCGGTTTACACGGTAACGCGTAACGGTATCGGTCGGTAGCGGTACGGTACGGTATTACGGTACGGTGCGGTAGACGGTACGTACGGTACGGTACGGTACGGTCGGTACCGATACGGTACTTAGTATCAGGTGAAGGTAAGTACGGGTAGGCGACTACGGTGTAGGGGGTTGGTCGCGTAGCTCAGTAATGGTGTACCGGTACGGCTACGGTAATGTTGTTACTGGTACGCTCACTCGGTAGGTACGGCTACGTGGAAGATCGAGTGTAGGTACGGTACGGTACGGTACAGTTACGGTACTGGTACGGAGTAACGGTACGGTGGACGGTACGGTAACGGTACGGTACGGTAGGACTTACGTTGAACTACGTTAAATCGCATTGAGAAAAATTGATTGTTTATAAGCAACATAGGTAAACAAAATTTTTATTATCATAACCGGAACAGAAGCTTGAAAAAGCCATACACTCACATATAGAGATGACATCAATTCTAGAGTCACAGGAAAACTCACAAGATGTCCTGAAAGGTGAATTCAAATCGTTTTTGTTCAAGATAATAATTTATGCCAGTTGATGTGTGAATATGCACCCATGCAGAGAGGACAATATAGCCCTCAGGACTAAAGGATATTTCTTTGGGGGAAAAGGCGTGTCAAAACTATTACAATAAAAGTCCTTTGTTTTTAATTGAAAATATATCTTTTGTCTAAGTCTTTCAAACAAACGTGGTACTTGTAGAGGACAGGTGTCAATTTGCCAACTTATTTGTCAAAGCTGCCCTCTCCACCCGATGGTGCCATAAATATGTCCACCTAATAATTGTAGGAAAAGCCAATCGGTACTACGAGAGGAAATCTTTGCCAGTAAGCCTTCTTATATCAGGTCGATATGCCCTGTCGATCTGTCTGCAGTATAATCTTACTCAACTGAGCACATGAATCCATACTTATGGCTCTACAAGTGGGTCACAGTTAATTTTTAATAGCACTGGATTCTTTGTTTAACCGAAGAGGTTTAAGGCTTTTTGGAGACCTGGGTGGAGCTCAGCTAACCAAATAAGCCCTGCTTTAGCGAAAATGATGTGCTTTTGTGGTTGGAAATAGGAT